>BLKR01004498.1:0-106683 GCA_011170035.1 Teleogryllus occipitalis | reverse complement strand
CAAATACGATAATGTGTAAGAAATGCCCGTAAAGTAAATATTGACATGAGAAATATTTCAAAAAATATTTTTGTTTAATTTAAAATACAACAATAAAAGAATACATCACAGTGGCATTTATGTCATGTTATTAAGTTCATGTAGAACTACCCGTACAAAAAATTAAAACCAAAATCTGGAGCCCTTTTCGAGAAAATTGCATTTGACCGTTTCTCAAAATGCGGAATTTGGAGTTATATACATTTACAATAGTATAATTATATTATAAGCAATATTGTAAGTTATGTGTGTATATTAATGTGTTACTCAATTGCCACCCATCTGTCGGGAATCAATGCTGTACAGACCTAATTTCGTCGGCACTTGTTTATTAAAAAATATTATATGTTATTGAAAAAATGGTCATCTGAAGTTTGAGATAACATCATTAAGTTGACTTGTACTCCCGTAGAACTCTTAGTCTTGGTTTTTACGACAAGAAAACGAGAATCCTTAAAGTAAACTATAAATCTTAAAGTGTCGGTGGCACGGATTAATATGTTTAATCATTCCAAAAATGTATATAAGTAATTTTCTTATTAAAAGTAATTATTAGAAGAAGAAATCGAAAAAGTATACCGAGAAAATAAATCCCTGTGACGTCGAAAACACTTCCGGAATATCTAGTGTTAAATGCTACTACGTAGCATTGCAGTAAAGTGGCTATAAAATAAAAAGATGCAGGTATATGCAGCTAAATGTGTGTTATTCTGATTAAGGGCATTCTATTTGATAAATACAAAAAATCGATTGAGGAAGGAATACGTAGGACAAAAAATATTATCCACAATATACATGACTAACATTGTTACGCTACATAGGTTAGAATTCAGCCGTATTATACATAAAATAATTAGACACTTTTTCTTAAAAATATACTTAACTTATAGTCAAAAGTGTCTTCTATTCATAAACACGAAAAGAATCCACAGAAAAATAATTTAAACACTTTTTTTAATTTAACAAAAGTAGTCGACAAGAAGCAATGAATTCGCGTGATTCGAGCAACGGTAACTTTACGAGACCGTAAGGACGACAAAAACGATTGAAATAACGTTCTGGAGCTATAATAGTGTGCTCCAGTGTCTTCCAAACGAGATTTGATAAGTCAGAATTCCGAACGCGCACTTTGAATTTTGCCATTATGGCCAGGTTTTTGGCCCGATTCAACCAGTGTGCGTCGTCATAGTGTAATAGAAGAGGTAGGGATTCCGGAGCTCAAAATGTCTATCGCAGGTAGTATATCTCACTAAAATTGCGTGATTATTCTAATCTGTCCGCGAGACGCGGCTGCGGCGTAGGCGGATTCGCGAACATTTCTCTTTCGTAGCGTGATCCTTTTCAGAGATGGAGCTCACCGAGATGGCCGACCCTCGACCCTGATTGACCGGCTGCTTAGCCTGCCGCGACCGGCCGGACAGAGTGTGCTAACCTATTTTTCGTCTTTGTATCTGTACAAAATACATTTCCTTTGTGGTTGTACTTATAGGAAAACTTACCGATTCTACTCACAGTAAGCACGAGAGTCTAAACATTTTCGAACTACAGAATTCTTCGATAAGCTGTAGTGCAGCAGCAAAGTGAGTTTCAGCAGTTGACATAAAATGTTAGTTTGTCGCATTGGGCAGAACCCCCTGGAATTGATGTTTTACACTGGAAATGACTTTTGTTCGTATATAAATGAATCGGGCAAATGCTGAGATGGCTCCTATGGTATCGTCGCATTTTTCCTGGAGGTCTGTGTGGCGTTCGTAGTGAGTTGAAGAATTTCGTCAGCAGTACCAGGCAGTAAACTATCTAGCTCGTCTGCCGAATTAAATAAGTGTGTATTTCTTGAGAGCAAAATATTTCATGTTATCTATGTTGTTAAAAACGTTCGTTGCGACTTTTCTCCAGCATACCTTTATATTCAGCTAAGTTAGAAGAAGTGAGGCGTCGATTCCGGAAAGGAAGAAAGTGTGCACAGAATGTATTTCTCTCCCATACGTCACGTTTAGTTTGTTTTGCTGTTAAACAAATGTATTTTTAGACTATTGCATGGGCAAATCATCTTGCGACCGAATGGAAGAACCGTACGTATGCGAGTTGGTGAAGGTGGGTTGTGGCTGTTGTGGTGTCCAACGTACGCAAGCGAGAGGCCAGCGTGTGGAGTGTGTGTGTGTGTGTGTGTATGCGAGCGAGGCGTGTGCATGCGCGTGTCTCCACAGCCCCGACGACGGCGGCGGCGCCAGCGTCAACTCCAACGGCAACTCGGCGTCGTTCGAGAGCTCCCCGCGCTCCGGCCCGTCGCGGTCGGCGTCGCTGCGCGTGCGCGGCCTGGGCGCCGGCGGGCCGCGCGTCACCTTCTCCGACACGCACAACATGTGCAGGTAACGTGTGTGTATGTGTGTGCACGCATGCCACGCACACCCGCCCGGCCCCGCTGCTCGCATGCCGCCGCCGCCGCTGCTGCTGTTGTTGCTGCCGCCGCTTCCCAGCTGTTGCCAAGCAAGCGTCGCACGGCTTCCTAGACGTCTTGGAGCCGCCGTCACACGAGTGGTTGCGATCGCCCCGGCGGTCCCGCCCTTTTCGTTTCTAAGGGAGAGAGTTGCGGGGCGGCGGTCGTTGGTTGCCCGTTCCGCACCCGGGCTTGCCTTGAAGCGCCCCCCCCCCCAGTGCAGGTGTCCCTAGCATCTCCTAGGCGTTATCATTACTTTCCCCACCGAATGTGTCGGTCTCATTTATATCCCAACTGTCTTGTCGGAAGAACGAGTTCTCCGATCTGTATAGGACAGAATAATACCAGCAAGCAATTTTTGCCACGGTAGATAGTCAAAGAAGCTATATACCGTTAGCGCTTAGTTATGGGAATAAATTGTTTTTGTAATTCCGTTTTACCTCCCTCGCGTGGAAGATGCATTGGCAGTACTCGCAAAGTCAGCAAAATCGTATTTTGTCGACGAAATTGTGTTCAGATATATTAATGAATCCGAGTGAGAAGGGTGTATTTTTAACATTTTTGCGTAAATGTGCAAGAACATTTGCGTGAGCGACACTCACAAAATACTCATAATAATGTATTGTCGTGGAAGTTATTTCGTCTTCAAAGTTTTGTAAGCCTAAAAACAAAAAGGTTGCAAGATTTGACCAAATATAGTGTTAGTTAAATAACTGTGAAAAATGAGAAGTGGGATGATTCTGCTTTGCTTTAATTAGTCATTTCATTTTCTCTATCATAATCAACGTCCAATATTTTCCCTACATTTCTTGCAGAGGGACAGTGCGTCGTTATAACTTCGCCGCTCATAAATTTTAGAAACGTTTGCGTGTACACGCTCGTGTACATTGCAGTCGTGACCTTTATGCGTCTATTATCCCACGTCGTTGTGTCCCCGAATCTTTTGATTTTTCTGAGGAAGGCAACCCCAATGACTCGTGCGATGGCAGCTTTAGTGGCTGATGGACGTAGATGGCACGGCATCGCGTGTCGTATGTAGCCTACGTAGCTCGCCCTCGTGTCCTCGTGCCCGTCCTCGCGCCCCTCCGTCCTCCTCGAGTCACGGCCGGCGCGCCGCAGTGGACCGTCCTCGCCGTCCGCCCCTTTCCGACCCCCCCTCTTCCCGAGCCCGAATGGTATGTTCCAGAACAATATTTCTGGTAGCTCGTAGATCAGGTTCCCGGTGAACGCGAAGGCGGGAAAATTATCAAAGAAACCTATCGTGATTTTGTCGCCTTCTGTGTGTTTTAGAATGTGTTTTTTTTTCTTCTATGTGTATCTGAACTGGGGGCGAATGTTATATTGTTTGAAAGAGCAAAAATGGTATGTTTTCAGTTAAGTATCGATTCTCTGTCTTTTGAGTGTGTACACTATTGGTGTCTAGAACCTAAATTTCTAGTCAAAGATTTCTTTCCTTGGGAGAGTCTTCGTCATATGAACGGTAGCTTCGCCGCTGACTTCTTTCGCTGCGATTTGCGTAATAGTTCTGTTGTATATCTGCAATGTAGTTGATAATGTGAGTTTGATGCTTCCGAAAAAGAATTTCTATATATTGCTTTATTCAGATATTTAATTATTTATGGTTTATTGCGGCCAGTTATATTGAAGATAAAAAACTTGAAGATAAAAAAGAAGTATTGTAGAATTGCTGCTTTTCCGTCGAGCTTTTTGTGCCTTTAAAGAGTAGAACTATCTAGTAAAAAGACGTGCATATCTATATGTTCGTATCGCAAATTAAAAAGCTGCACACTTGTTCGTAATGACACAAGCAATCTTCTTCGCAAGCTGGAGTAGCATAACCAGAAGTAAACCGTAGGATGAGCAACCATTGGACGCATTAAATGTTGCAACGCTTTCCAAGGAACACTTCACGTTGGAAGTAGTAGATGTGAGTCCCCCCCTCCTACGAGTGGGATGATTTGCTTTTCACTCGAATGGATGATTTGCAGCTTGGTTCGCTCGCGATCAAGATCGGCCCGAGGGATAATTTGGACGGCTGGCAAAGCAGCCTCCGCGCTGTCGGATTCGGTCCCTCTCCGGACGACGCTGCGCCGTCGGCGTCGGTATGTTGCGGATGAGGTTAACGAGAGCACGTGACTCGTCGAAACACTACACAGGTCCTCGCGCACAAGTTTAACAATCCGAGTGTCCTCGCTGTATGTTGTGAGGCGAGACAGTGTCAAAAAATGTCAAGAATTTGAACATTTGTAGAGGAAACAGGTAAAAGAAAGGAATTTCTAGATTAGGAGATGACAAGCTCATATCAATATCCAACCGTTGATTTCTTTGAACTTCATTATTATTTTACAGAACCAGATTTTTAATTACTAGCTTAACCTGGCGCGTCCGACGGGTGTATTCCTGTTAAAAAGTTTTAATTGTGCTTTGCAAGTTCATAATAAAATACGTTTAAAACGTCTTACAGTTGCCTTAGAAGTTCATTTTCGAGCATAGAAAGTTACGTGAAAAAATGCTATCGGTTAAAATACTTGTTTAATTTTTTGTTTCATTACGAAAAGTAATTTAATTTTTATTAATTTGATTAATCGTAACACTCCACGTAAGTGCCGGAAAGAGAGCATAATAATTCATTGCGTTTCATCATTGTGCTCATAGGTGCATAAAAGCACGTGTTTTTGTGTAACTCTTTCAGACTATCTTAGAGAGAATTGGCTAAGAATTGTGCCACTTGATTTACCTTCTCGAGGGAATCGTGTGATCTATCGATCTGTAGGTGCCGCAAATCTTCCAAAACTATTTTTTGTTGCTAAGAAAAAACAACAACAAATAAGCAAAACGCTTTGTTAGAGAGATTTCTTAGAATGTTTTGGATGGATCCGCAAAAGAATGATCAGTCTCCCATCATGAGATGGAGATGCGTCTAATGTCACCTCTATTGCCTCGAATAGTGCAGAGGAATGAGTCTACCCGCAAGTGACGAACGAACGCAGGCTACTCGATATACTCTATAATTACAATATAACGATATACAGCAGGTGTGTGGTTGATGAAACATCGGAATGTGAGCAGTAATTGTTTTGCAGTCTATTCTATTCTACGAGTCACTACTACATCTGAGTAAAAAACAACAGAAAACTCCGCAAAATCATCGAATTGAAAAATTAAATTGCTTTTCTGTAAATTATTAGTAAGGAAATACTAGTAAGAAGATTGTGATCCATCCTGTTTGAGATTTTGGGAGTTAAGTGTTTTGTAGAAAAGAATATTATTTTAATCAAGCGACAGTTTGTGTGACAATGGTGGGACACGTATGGTTCAGGATTGAGGGAAAGTAGGCCGGAGATGAATAGTCTTCTACTGCTTCAAGGCAATAATTTTATTTTTATTAAGTCTTCCGGCAGTACTAGTTCAAGGAAATGTACGATGTGCATCGAGAAAGTGTTTCTTTAGGTTGTTAATAAAAAGGAAACATATTCTCATGGGAGAACTTTATTGTAGCAGATACACCACATGTTGCACTATGTTCCCACATACTCGTCACCAGAATTGGGACATTTGGTGTGGTCAAACGGTCGGCCATACATGGCTTCTGCAGCAGTTCCGCTGAGAGGTGTTTGACCATCAACCCTATAGATAGGATCTCGCCCCCCAGCGATTTCCATCGTTTCTTACACATCAATAAATTCTTGTCTGGTCAACATTATGCTGACTGCAGTGACGCAAAGTTGCATGTGGCTGTCAAAAATTGGTATCTATCCCAGGCGGTAGATATCTACGAAATAGGCACACAAGCGTTGATTTTTAACTTTATGACAAAAGTCTCAATTCTGGTGGTGATTATATGGGAAAATAGTACAGCATGTGTTGTATTTTTTTACAATAAAGTTTTACCATGAAAATGTGTTTTTGTTGACGATCTTGGGGAAATTACTTTCTAGATGCGCCTCGTATATAGCCACTCATATACATCAAGGAAAATTGCCTGTAGGTCTAAGGAGGTTGACTCCAACTCTCAATTCCAATTTTGAGAAGTTGTATATTCACGCTTCACATGTATTTTTAGGCGCAGGTGTTCTGAAAAAGATGACTTAGTTGACCAGATTGAACACTTTTGTGTTTAATATATTGTACTGAGAATCATTGGTACAGTTTTTAAATAATTATGCCATGGCATAACCAACTACGAGGTTTCGTGGACTGACCCGTCATTCCCCAAGGTAAAGGCCCACTAGATTCCGCTAGATATATCGTCCTTTGGGAACGTAGAGATATATTCCCTCCCGCAGTACTCATCTGCAACGTGAAAGACTTCTCCATCCATACGGAACGTGAACGAATATCCAAAGTATAAATATAAAACATTAATGTAATGTATAAGCAATGTTAGAATAAGTATAAGTTATATGCCGTATCCTGATTATTCAAGATGTTTTTTCACGACTACAACACATTTTTAGGAGGTGCTTGCAATCGCTTGTTGTCTATCAAATCTTTTATATTCGCCTTGATGTCAATATTGTTTTTATATAATTTCGCATTGTAGATGAAGATTTTTTCCTAAATGTATTCCTCTTTTTTTTCGTCGCACATTCTTTCTAGTCATGAAGCAAATTAGTCAGACTGAGGTTTCGGAAGCACTTTCTAGAATATAAGATGGAGATACCTTAAAGATACAGCAAAATCATCGTGATAAAAAAGCTTGCAGGTGTGTAAGGAACACTGTTTATGAAATTAATAGTAACTGATAAAAATAAATCTTGCAATAGAATGAACAACTTTATTTACGAACAACACGTATCTTAAAACGCTTGTCTTTCCCCGTATCGACGGAGCGATCGCGTCTAGACAAAACAACACGAGGGAGTACGTTCAATAATGTTGCATTTGTCTTTAAGTTTTTTGGGGGGAGATGCAGAAGCAGTGGAAGCACTATGGATTTGGGAATAGAAACGTGTGAGTTGGAGTGTTTGAGATCGCATTGGCCAATCCATTCGTTGCGAACGAGTGAGTTGGCGTGGAGGAGCGAGAGCGTGGGGCGTGTGGGGTTGGAGGGAGGGGCGCGGGCTGAGAGAGGCGCGCGCGTGCCTGCAGGCAGTCGTCGCTGCCGAGCGCGGGCTCCGACCTGAGCCTGCCCGAGGGCGACGTGGAGTGGGACGTGGGCGTGGGCGTGGGCGTGGGGGCGCACCACATGGACATCGGCGGCGAGCGCGTGGAGCTGCGACGCCGCCCGCCCCCGGGCATCGACGCCCCCGGCCCCGGTCCCGCCCCCGCGCCCGGCCCCGGCCCCGCCCCCGCCGCGGCCCCGGCGCCCGCCCACGCCCACGCCGCCGCCAACGCGCCCGCCGCTGCCGCCAACGCGCCCGCCAGCGCCGCCGGCCCCGCCGACGGCAGGTGAGTACGACTCGCCGCTCTTCACCTCCTCTCAGAGGCCCACACTGAGTGGCTCTGAAAGGGTATTCCGTGTGTACTGCAATAGCAACTTGGGAGTACAATGGATATTGATTGATTCTTATACGAGCCAATATACTCCCATTAAACAGTTTCACTCAAATTATTATTACTATTACTCATTGATTTCAGGAGATCGAGGCAGTTCAGTAATATCTCGCTAGTAATATATATTTATTTATTTTACGTCAAAAACCAGTTAAAACTGCGTATGCGTATTTGAATTCTAACTTTTGAGGATTATTTTGAATGTATGCTCACATGTTTCTTCTATGAACCACAATAATCAACCTGTAAAGTGGATCCATTGAATTGTTGGTGAGCTAGATCCGTTTTCTTTGTCTCAAATAACCCTATGAGACGTGAAGTTGACGATCGATGTCTAAGCGATAAATCTTGCCCCTGTTAGCACCACTCTCTGTTCTTGGGCTATAAACCTCTGGGTTTCTTCAGACCTCGTTGAGCAGGTTCCACCTAAATGCTTAGTAGGATAGTAGGTGGTATTGGCTCAACTCTCCTGGTGTTGCTATGTCACAATAAATTCTTCTAGGAGCGCGACGAACACTCAGTATTCAACAACCCTTGCTTTCTTAGGAATCATACCATTTGCAGTGGCTCACTGGCAATACACTGCCCAGCGTGCGAGGAACACCGCCATCTTCTTGGATATAACATGCAACATACGTAGGGGATTAATGACCTAAGTAGTTCTTCCGCCGTAAACAGTACTCACTGTTAGGAATAATAATTTTATTGGTTGAAATTTTGACTATACAGAAAGAGGCTGAAAGAGTGCCAGCGTTAATAAAATATAGATAGTCGGTAGAAGAGAATCGCTGCTCGTGTATAATACCTCTTTGCTACTAGACATGCAGCACAAGTAATGCAAGTTCTTATGCATCTTGTCTAGTATTTATAATCTATATAATCTCGAATAGAGTCCGAAGTTCGATTTCCTGGATCTCAAGTTCTATTGGGAAACTTCTGTTCACCCAACTACCCAACATCTTTTAATATAGATACATGCAAGCTTTTTCCTTATTTTCTGCTTTCCGCTTTCCTCCGACACACAGTAATTGATGTTAGTTTTTCAAGGTCCTGCATAAAGTGAAAACTTCACTTTCTTCTCGTTTGATAATTTTTCCTCCCCCCCCCAACAAAAAGGGTTGCAACTTTAAATATTGATATTCTTCATCAGTTCTAATATTAAATAGGTTTGTTCAAATATATTCCATTTCATAGGTTCGTATCTAGTAGAAATAAATGAGAGTATGAGAAATGAAAACAATTGAAGACAATATAGAATAAGGACAACTTGCATCCGGGTATTGAAATTTTAAAAGGATCATTATCAATAATGATTATCTGATTGGTGCGACTATGTGCCAAGGAGCCATGCACTTTTATACAACTTTCCTTTACAGTACATGCTTTCTAAATTGTTTGATGAGTTACAATGTTGAATTGAATTTTTAGGATTCTAAAGTGTCACATTCATCAAAATAATTCACCGAAAATAATTATGCCGCCGCTTAGCATCGAAGCTTGCTACTTAGAGCTCAAAGCACTTTCCACTTCTAAAACATGTGTCTATAATTCTATTTTTGCATTGTTATTTAACATGTGATGAGCTTTGTACTAACAAAATGTACATAATGTATTTATAAAATTTATTACTCACTTTGAAACGGTTAAAAAGTGTGATCTCCAAAGAGTTTCAGTGCTTTGTTTGCCAAATGAAAATGATTGAAATTGGTAGCAGAATGTGTGATTGTTTGAACAAATTAAGTGAGCATTTGTGCTTTTTTCTGTTTTCTGAATTTCTGATACCAGTGTATTTTGAAACATTGACTATACTATTTTGTATAAATATAATATTCAACAATTAAATTAATTGAATGTAAAGACATTTAGGTGCGGCGCTTTATAGAAAACCGAGGTGCGAATGGAGGGGGGACCATTACACAACTTTCATATTTGGATTGAAAGAAAAACTCCATTTAGTTTTATTCGAACACATGCAATAAGGTATTTCTGGATGCGAAAAATCTTCATGCAGTCAACAAAAATTGTTTCTTTTAGCGTCATAACTGATGATGATAAAAGTTTATATGAAATAAGGGATATTTTCTAAGCATTTTTATATATTCTGAATTAGTTGAAAATGTACATTGTGGAATTGTACACTAAAACCCGAACAGTGCACAGTTTGAACGGCATAAAATTGGTGTAAATTACACGTGAGTTGTTGGCGGTGTCTGCTGATGGAAGTGATGAATGTCATGTACTCTGATATCACAGAAAGGGACTGTAGAATGAAAGAAGTCAGTCTAACCAAAAAAACGAACATGTGTGCATTCTCGATGATCGACTGCTGCTTTCTTTGGTTTGGTCTTAGAGACGGATAATTGACAATAAGTATGCAAAACTGTCAAACATGTAAAATGTGAAATATGAAATAAGACTAGGTCCGGGCCGGGCCGGGCTAGGCTAGGCTATCAGCGGATAAACAAAACGTCTGTTTCTAGGATTCTGAAAAATATGTTCAAGTAGCAAATCTGATATTGAAGATGTGAAGGGAAGTTAGGATTGCTATATCGATTTATTAGTTGCAATTTAATAATAATCTAATGGAAGCCCGCTTAGAGAGAAGTTAGAAGTGAAACATTGTCAAACTCTTAGTTAATAATAATAATAATAATAATAATAATAATAATAATAATAATAACATAAGGGACACTCAGTTTTAGTGCACTTATTGCTGGAAATCTTGAAACCCGGTAATTAAACAAATAAGAAAATCTTAATAAAATAATACAATATGTATAATATTAATAAGTAGTAAATTGATAATTATTGAAAATAATTAATAACATTTTATGGAATCTTAAAATGGCAATTCTGGCAATTCTTTTCAAAATGTGAGTTATAATGAGGCTGAATGAAACGAGAAAACATAACTATCAAAGAATAGAATAAGCCCTTTCTCCTTCTTTCAACTAAAGTAGCCGCGTTCCCTCATCCCAAAACCTGAGCGCACACGACTGCTTGAGGGTCGTTTCAAGTGAAAGATATCCCAAAGGTAATTCACATGGTTGCCAAATTGTCACAAGAGCGTGTGTTCCCTGTCATAGGTTGCGAGATAAAATAAAAACTCTGTATATGAGCTCTGCAATACCTTGGGCACTCAAAATACGTTAGAGGGCAGATCGTTGGGGAGATTCGAAGCGGAAAGTTGAATGCAGTGTTCTCGTATGAGTTTCTTTATTTCTGATGGGGTGTACAACAGATTCGTGTAGCGAAGGCAACATTCACTCTTAGGAGGAAATTTAGCAAACAAATGGACCCATAGTTCAATAATAATAATAATAATAATAATAATAATAATAATAATAATAATAATAATAATAATAATAATAATAATAAACACTTTGGCAAATTTCACTGATTATGCTGAGAATTCATCCACTACTTTTGCTGTTCATTTTTCTGCCTCGCAATGTTTGTGTTCTGAGGTACGGAAACATGCAAAATTGTATTTTTGCACTTGTTTTTTGTTTGTTTCCGCAAGAATGCAGAACGCAGCGGGCCACAGACTCAAAACACGAAAGGAAATTTTCCCGCTACACTATGACGGTTCTGTCACGAGTTGTTAGGAGAGAGATCCTATGTCAACTCATGACAGGGGAGAAAGGCTCAATTCAGGGACAGTTCTTAGTGTAGACATGGTTATTGCACTTACAAGTCCGAGGCAACAAGGACCTTGGCGAGAGAGTAGGCGTGGCCAGGCGGCTGGGCGGCATCGTTGAGCAACCGAAATATCTGCCATAAGGTCCAGTGGGCTTCCCGGTTCAGATTAGCTCAGAGCCTGCATTGCCACTAGGGAGGTTTAGCGCCACGCGTAAGGTAGCGACGTTATGCACTAACAGGCACGTGATGGACCTTGAAGTCATAACGTCTTACCTTATGCCTGAGGTACGTCTTTATACCTTCATAAATAGTGCACGCCTACAACAGTCTCTACACTCACCTTACAAGCGACAAAATACCGCGTAAAAACAGGGAACGTTGGGGATTGTTCCATCTGCGACAAACCGATTCTCGTATGTGAGGTAGTTACAATTATTCCTTACTAACTCCACAACGCTGGCAAGAATTAACGGTAAATGTTGGAGAAGTGACAGGAATGCAATTTGCGGAAAAGAAGTTTAAATCATATCTTTGGGATAGGTTATATCTTACTCTCATAATGAACGCTATTTGAAAATATTTCCTACGTTCTCAAGAACAGTTGATTGAAAATTCCAGACTGCATACTCATCGAAGAGGCCCACAAAATCTAAAACTCCAAACACAATGTACATTTATTATACTCTTGTATCGTATCACGGTTTAAAAGTCTCGCCGCTAGCCTAGACTCTGATATATTATGCAACTTCTTTGGTCAACGCTTGAAACGTTTCTTTTGTTATAATGCATAAGCAATGTCGCAATTGCTAAAACTCTTCTGAACGTTGTTCATTATGAGCGTATAAAGTCGTTAGTCACGTGATCAATAGAGTTTGAGGATGCCTCCTTGCGCCTGGCGCTAAAACTCCCTACTATCTGCAGCGAGTCTGGAGGTCTTAGGGTTCGAGTCCCGATGGTGGCGCATTTTCGATACTAGTGAGACAGCTAGGTCGAATCCAGCCTCTGTCTAGAGGAGAATCCTAATGGCTGGCTGAACTTATCAACGGTTTTCCGTGGTTTCTCCGATCAATGCAGGCGAATGCCGGGACAGTACCCTAACAAAACGGGTCACGGACTGCACACGATTTTTTCTTCCTCCTCTTTGTGCTATTCTCATCTCTCATACCCACGTACGTGCACTACACTATCACACATGCCGGCAGCTTAGAGCTTGTCCTGGTGTCGTGCGATGGGCGAGGAACAGCGCCACCTCCCGAGATAAAGCACTAGCTGTACTCGGATTATAGCATGAAGTCCCTTCAAGGTCACGGAGGGGGACACTAGTCATCCAATGGTGAGCTTCGTTACGACTTAAATTTTTGGTATTGGAGCTCTCGATTGGTTGACAGAGTGACCTGGAAGGGCCTTCCTGTTTGAATCCAAGTGTGAGCGAATGGCTGGCGTGCGCAGCGCGGCGCCGCTGCTGGAGGCGGCGGGCGCACGCGAGGGCGGCGCGGGCGGCGCGGGCGGCGCGGGTGGCGTGGGCGGCGCGGGCGGCCACCTGGGCGGCCTGGTCGGTGGAGCGGCGGTGGCAGGCGGCGGCGGCGGCTCCAGCCCCGCGGCCCAGCAGAAGCCCCAGGAGCCCAACATCGACTTCGAGCTGGACGTGAAGGTGCTCATCAACAGCGGCAAGTGCGTGCTGCACACCAAGGACCCCAGCAAGGAGGACGAGCTCAAGCTGTGAGTAGCAGTGCCTCGCGCAGGCCGAAGGGGACCCTGTGGTCTCAGATGGCTCGCGGAGAATTTAGTCGGGCCATCTGCTGTGGCAGTTGTGGTTAAGAACATGTTAACTCAGACATTGCCACAATTGGGCATTTTTTCTGCAATTTTCATGTTCCAGATATTTTTTTGATTTAGTTTATTAACACTAAATATTTTATTTTGGTAAGAATCTGCCTTTAAAACTTGTCTTCTTTTAACTCTGAACTTCACAGCCGTTTTCTCAAAACCAATAAAAAAATTAGTCATGTTCCTATTAAGGCATCTTTATTTACAAAGGTCTGAAATGCGTTTCGCGGTTTTCCCGTGCTACCCCTTTCAGATTTTTTTTCGAATTCTTAGCTCTTTATTACATTCTGTCAGATCCTCTTCGTAAAAAGCGTTAAATTGGTTGCACTGTCTTGACCATTTACCAGCTCATCATTTCAAACAGTGGAAACTGAGTACATTAAATCCATTCGACTATTTCCAAGAGTGAAACCAGAGTTTAGTCTCTTTTAGGTTTTAGCAGACCCAACACTGATGGATATGCCATTCGGCCATGATTGAATGTGATTCCCTGTACGTTTTTTGAAAAAATTGCTGATCTTTTGTGGAGATCAGTAGAAGTGCAGATTTTCGTGTTCTCATTTTGAGGCACCTTTTATTGTAAGACGGAAAGGGAATTAGCTGTGATTGCTATCGCCTTCCTCACCACAACGAGCTTGCATATTCTGATTACTCAAAGTGGAGTTCATGATAGAGCAGGTGTGAAAGAGCTTTTCAGAATTCGGTGCATCATTTCATCTGCCACTTAAAGCATTGCATTCTCCATTTACATCTCACACATCCATCAATCAACTATTCATCATCGTTCCCCTCATATGGCTTTTTTTTAGTTGTTGCGTCTTCACAACTCGTCTCTTAAGGCCCATTCACAATGCAATCACAAACATAAGCATAAAACATAGACATTAACACAAGTGAAGAGTTGACGTATTCACAATGTCGAACATAAACACAGGCAAAATAAGAGTTTCTATTGGCTATGAGACGCAGCACACGAATCGACACGAATAGTTCACCTATCGACTTCGATACTCGATTTTGAGTTAACGAACTGTGATTGGCTCATTGCTTATGTTGACATAAGCATAAGCACAGAAGCTTGAAGCTTGCAAGCTCTTAAGTTAACGTCTTACGTGTTATGCTTATGCGAACGCATTGTGAATGAGTTCACTTGTAGACGTAGTCCTAACTTTTATCTTAACGCCATGCTTATGCTTATGTTTGCATTGTGAATGGGCCTTTAGCCCTTGAGCGTAGCTGGAGTAATGCTTCGTTAAGGTGTTGGTCGTTTGTCTCGTCACGTTGCAGTCAGACAGTGCCTTTTATCCCTTGGGCCAGAGGCTGGGCTCCGTTAATACGGGCGGGGGGGGAGGGAAATGGGTGTGGGGTTTGAGAGGGCTGGCCAGGCCGGCCCACATGCCCATATTGTGCCCTTACGAACCTGTCGCGGCGCAGGACGAGCCGGATGCGCAAGGAGCGCAGCTGCTCGGGCGGCGTGTTCGAGTTCCCGCCCGCCAGCCCCAACTCTGCGCGTCGCAGTAAGGACTCCAAGCACAGCCACACCCACGCGCATGCGCACGCCCCGGCCTCCACGTCGCGCCTGCGCTACCTGCACAGCACCGTGGCGCAGCTCGTCGACCTCACCATCTTCCACATCCCGGGCCTCGACGTCAAGGTGCGTAAGGCTTCTCACGTCAACCACGATGTTGATGCTTAAGGCGTGCAAAATTAAACACGTGCGTACTAGCAGGTAGTTTCTCGCCATTCGTAATTGTTATGTAATACTATTTATATCACAATCTCTCCGAATTAACACAACTCAGTCATAATATTTGGAAAAATCATTACAAATCGTGGAACATTTGGTTCGAAAATTAAATAGATTCAAGCAAAACATTTTTTATTCAAAACTTTAAATGAAAATATATTTCTGACATTGAATTCATTAGATAAGGTATGCAGTGTACTCACGAAGATATCGGATGAGTTTGTTTAGCCTTGCAATACTCTTCGTAAGCAGTATGCGAGAAAGTAAAATAATTAAAAGTTAATAAATAATACGTTACTGATAGCGTTGGCAAACAAGTGCAAATAGATCGAAAAATATATAATAATGCTTATTAAACACTATGGTATTGTAATATATAAAAGTATTAGATTATATTACTGCGAACGAAAGGCAGCCATCATTGTCGCCTTCTGTTATCAGAGCGGCGTTGTACCAATGGGTTACAACAACCAACAATGGCCGCTCATCTATTCGTTTTCACATTTAACACAATTAAAGGACGCAATTTAAAATGAAATGAAGTGAATATAATAATAGTAATAATATGAAGTTTGAAATAATATTGCACGGAGAAAAAAGAACAGTTGCAGTATACCTGATCCATTATACTGCATCAAGGGAACGCATGATAATATAGGCCCAACCAGGTTCACTGTTGCTGTTTCGTGACGGAGATAGTTGGAACGAAAAGTTGCATCGTAAAGAGCCCCTTGTTGCACTCCTCTGAATTCACCTTGTCAGAGTGCACGGGTAGAAGCTGCCGAGCCCAAGCAACCTTGTTGGAAGAGTTGGCTATCTGCTCGGCATAAGCGAGCAATACAGGTTGGAGGATCCAGCCTACCGTCATGACGCATCCGGGCCAAACTGATAGAAGGAGCCGGTCTTCCGTGTCGGCTTGCACAGCTATACTGGTTGAAGGGCCAGCCGTACGTGTTACCATATTGAAGCATTTCTTATTGGTGTTACAATTACTGATCGTTGACAGGTATAGGATGGGTTATACGTAGTACTTGCTATTAATAGAATATTCATTATTTTTGATCCAACAACAGATCTGTATATTTACCTACACAACCAGACACCGTAAAAACGGAAATAATTGAATAAAAATTATGCATTTAGTGATAATTAAATTTCACAACAAGCCTCAAAAGCCTTTAAATTCAGCAGTCTGACTGTTATTACGGTAGATATACATACATCAATATGCCTGCATTGTTGTTGAATGAAAATGTTATATATATATATATATATATATATATATATATATATATATATATATATATATATATATATATAATGAATATTCTGAAACAGCCTGTACCTAAAAATAAAATATTAGAATTTAACATTAAAATATTTATTTAGTAAAGTAAAATGTGTAAAATATAACATAACTCACAATAGAATGAAATATATTGACATACACTTAATAGCTAACAAAAGATAATGAAACATTGATGTACCACTTAATCATTTATGTGATCAGGTGGATTAAATACACAAGGAGACTAAGAACATGTTTTACAGTCATTAGTAATTATTTCAAAAATATTTTGTAACTGTTTCAAAATTATTTTAAAAACGTTTTATAACTGTTTCAAAACTATTTCACTGTACTGTTTCACAAGTACATTTAAATAGCAACTTTTATTACTGATCCCCAAAAAACAAATTTAATTCACATTTATTTTATAAAAACGCCAAGATTTATTTAAATTATGGCTAAATATGTAGCTGAAAATTATTTTCGAATGTATTTGTTGTTTATTTCTTTTAACCTTTCATTTTACAAATTTAATATTCTTGTTTTGTTTATATTAATTTTGGTTACATAAAGTTCAGTTCTATTAGTCCCTTCATTATACTTATGGTTCTTGCATTCAATAGCACAAAATTCATCTACATAAAATTAACACTTAGTTTACAATTACAATAAATTCATAAATAGTTTACATACTGTTAAAATCAAAAAAATATATGGAAGAAAACACCAACATAAATCATATTTATATTTTTTACTATATTTATATTTTTACATATTTATATTTTTAAGTAAAAAATTTAGATTACAATTTCTGTAATCTAAATGTACAAACATCCTATAAAATCAAATTAAATTAGTTAAATTAATTTAAAAACTGGAATTAAAATGTATTGCCCAGCATTGATTTACCTGTTGGGTCTGCAATTTGAATCAATCTCATTGCTTACAAACCTCTTTGCCTGTTTGACAATGAATAAGCTCATTGGCCTGCATTTACAAATCCTACACTCCCAACAAGTTAGTGTCATAACTATTGTTATTATCACCTGAATGCAACAATAAAAAATTGTAGAGAAGAATGTGCACTCAATAACAGCGAATAAATATAGTGAGAGGTCGGGATAAATCATAATTTTAGTATTGTGTAAGCTGGGAGAAGACTCATCACTTTAGCGTGGGACGAAATGCTTGGCCTTCATTTTATTGGATGAGTCAAATAATAAGTTTTCTTAGCAAATTAATAACCAGTTCTGAAGTGACTTTTAAATTTGGCAAGTTATTTTGTTAAATGCATACTTTTCTGGATTGCTTCAAAATTTAGGATTATATTCTTCGAATACTATTGATTAATTTCACACACACATAGATCACTACTCAGTATCACTGGTAACTGACAGTGATACAAGGGAAGGGAAACTAATTAGATGCAGACTCTTAGTCTGCTTGCATGCAAAAAAAATAAAATAAAATATGTTATAAAACCATGTATATAAAAAAATAAAATAAAAATGCATATTTAATTAAATTTTGTAAAATTGCCTATACCAATTCAGAAATTGAAAACAGCAGCATTACCTCTATTGAAGTCATTAAATATTGTTGAAGATATTACAATGTCTTTGAAATTTGTGTTTGGACATGCAAGTGTGACTGCCGAGGAAAAATTATAAAAACCAGTAAATTCAAATTCAATTTAAAACTTCTATGAAATTTAAAGAAAAAAAAATTTGAGATTCAAGAGCAGAAAATGCAGAATTTGACCTCATATTGGCTCAGATTTCATCTTACAAATATGCTCCAATTACATCTGGTGATGTAGTAGAATGTTCAAAAAGATTCATTTCTCACAAAAGGATGAATTTGACTGAGTAAAATTTTGAAAAATTGTTTAGTGTTCCTGTTTCAAAAGACAATGAAAAAAAATACCAAGCTAAAATTTGATTGTGCATGTTCTGTCAAATTTTATTTGGCATATGTATGCAGGTTTTAGCATTTTAAAGGGCACGAGAATCATGTCTAGTAATATTTAATTGTTTTATTTCGAGAGGAAAGTATTTTATTCACTTGACAAGGGAAATGTTTCAGAAAATTATCAAGGTCAACACTACTACAACAGTAATGACATTTCTTTGCCCAAGAATCATGAACACAATCTGAGATATTTTTCTCTGGCAATTTTAAAGATGAATAATAGCCAAAATCATTGCATGTTTGAGAATGCAGTGTTATCCGTACTATTTGCCACAAACAGCACACTGTGGAGAACCCTAAATTATGAAAAAACTTGAAACCTTTTTTCCTTGGAAACCGAAGTAAAAATTAATAATCTTTCAAAAGAAAATTACAAATAGTCACACTCCATGAACTTGATTCAGAACTCTAGTTGTAAAACAATGTCCTGAAAAACCAGCATTTTGAAGTTAATGACACTTTTCTAGTGGGAATGTGAATTTTTTATATTACTCATACTCATTTGTAATCATTCTGAGAGCACTACTAAATAGTACACATTGAAACTAAAACAGAATTATAATACAAGTTATATTACCTAATGAGAATTTTAAAATAACTAGCCTGGTCAAAAATGATACACACTAAAATAATTGAACCATTAATGTATACACATTTTGTGAATGTTAAATACGAATGAAATCACAAAAGTCCATGATGCTTGCAAAATTAGCAAAATGTATATTGGCATCACCTTCAAATACATGTTCATGATCTTGTTATAGATAGCCATTTAGAATTAACAATATCCATGAATATCTGCATCGATGAACCATCACCTGTTTCAATGACCAATTTCCATCACCTGTGCCAAAACTACCTGAAAAATACAATAGTATTTGAAAATATAATTAAAGTGATAATTATTGAAAAATAAAAAAAATAGAAAGTGTTTTACAGCAGGGTTTCTTTTTTTTTTTTTTTTTTTTTTTTTCTCCGAGGAATGCATTTTTATTTTGTTCAATTATTTACAGAACATGATAGGCTTTAGTCTCAATTTAAATACAGTAATCAAAATTCTGTACACTTATAACATATGGGAATACTACACAACAATTAATTCTACAATTTCTAATTGCCATTAATGACACTTCAAGACTATATTAAAATTATTTCAATGAATTGGCAACATAATAAATATTTTTTCTTTACATTTTAATACACATTTGCAATGCTTAATTGAGTATTAAAAACTAATCAAATAAACTTTTTTTAATAGGTACTTTTTTACTATTAAAAAATGCACAAAGGAATGCAAAATAATGAGTTTGGACGCCAAGCCCCATATCCACTTAACAACATTAGAATTTGAATTGAAAGGATTCAAACCGATTATGTAAAACGAAATAATTGTTTATCTTGTTCGACATAAGCTTTTAGAGGAATTTTACAATTTACATTAAAATAACTTTGAGCTGGATTAATGGCCAAGTTTTGTAGGTTATAGAAATGCCCACAAACTAATATATGCCTTTCTATTATTACAACTCATGATAGAAATATATACGTACCTAAAAGTTGCAATTCCATTCCACCATTCTCTTTTAATCTTGGTTGACAATTCTTGTTTGATTTCAAATAGACGGTGTAAATGAAGGTATCATTTTCTTTTGAACTTCATTCGCCCGTTTACTTCCAATGAAATAAGATTTTCACTTCAAAGAGGTATTTTAGACTCTGTAGTCTGGCACCTATTAAAAGATATTCACCAGTATCTTTTAGATTATAATCCACACTGATGCAGCACTATAAGTTTCAATACGGTACTTACCAGTGAACTCATAGTACGTTCAACGATTTGCGTTGCCAACGACGTATTTTTCTACAATAACAAATTGAAAACTTTCACAACGATGCGCTTTTCGCCACTTCGAAGAAATTTTCCTGCAAGGCCAGTCACTCTCATAGCCCTTCCAAACTGAACTGAATCAGACCGGCGGCGCGACGCTGCGGTCCAACAGCCGCTCCGCTTCCCACGCACTTCCTCGTCAATCCTCAGCTGATATCAGGTCCTTATCGGCCAGCAACACGCATGCTCTCCTTCTTCGTTTGCAGTAGTTTTGATGCAAGGTTAATTTAACAACCGATGGTTCAAATTAGTTATTATGTAGTGAACTTACATTTGTACTTCTTTAAATCAGAATTTTTCTTAGGATGAACGGATAATATTGCGTAGCGCTCAGGTTGCAGCAAACTTTGAGGCGCGCGCGCAACTTCCTGTCCCCCCCCCCACACACACACACTTCCAAGAGCCCGCCGAAGGCCTGGGACTGGAAGCTGATAAATATATAACGTAATTAGTCTGCCTTTCTACATTTATATTTGCATGTGTAACAGCACAGACGGAAAATAATATAATTATTAAACTTCTTTCCCGTTTTGAGCAAGAATGACAGTTATGTTTTCTTTGCTTGATAAAGTCATAATTATCGCATCATATGTATTACGTAATTGAAATAATGTGATATATGTGTGTGTGTGTGCGTGCGTGTGTGTGTGTTTAACAGATGTTGAATGTTTTTCAATGTATATTTTCTTCAATACGTAATTAATCTGACAAGGTACCTGGCTGCTGTGGCCAGCTAGTGCTTTGCAACATGATTAGGCTTGATAAGGCCGACAGGTCCGTTTATGAAGCAACATCAACCTCTCAGAAATCACAGGCCGGTTGGTCCATCAAGGTTGGTCTATCAAGGTCAGCAATCTTAGATGCTGTTGTAACTAGGAAAGGGAGTAAAGCAACAAGGTATTTGTTTCGCATACGAAGGTTTTGTGTAACTATTGAAATCTTGTTGGCAATTATGGTATCCTTTTTTTCAGTGTGTGATAAATCTCCCAACTAAAGTTTTCAACCAACATTAGACCTGCGCCAGTCTGCGCCGTTAAACGTCCTTCAGAGTATCCGACAAAATTTAATGAAAATTGATGGTGCCATTTTTTTGAAAATTTTGAAAATGTCCCAGGAGCTTCGTGTATTGTACCCCCCAAAATTAAAATATCGGTTTCAAATTCAAGGAGCCGCGACATCAGCCTGATCGAGTGAGGAATATCAATTTGAAAGAAAATTAGCTGATCGGTTTATCCGCTATCGTTGACAGACAAACGTTTTACCCGCAATCGATTTTTCAGTATTAAGGACCCACAAAAAAGGGATTCTGGCTACACCACGTGTTAGAGGATCCCCCCCCCCCTAAATTTAGCAACTGGATTTATCCACTTTTTCGTTGCGAGGGCCGTGTAAAAAGAGTTTTTCAGCCGAAAATTCGTAGTTTTTTTCGCGCAGCATTACATAATTTTCTCTTCTTAAGAAGTTCCTTCTTAAGCGCGAGAAAGTAAAAATATTTATGGACGAAGGGCATTCGAAGGGCCGGGCAACAAAAGACCCTCGGGCATTTTCTCGATCATTAAAATCAGTTAACGCTCATATATTTTATTTATTTTTTACCTCATTTTATTGATTCAGATTTACTGATTTTCTAATTAACTATATGTTAACGTTACTCGTTTTGTCTTCTCTTGATTCCCTCCATATAATACAGCATCATTCAACTGTTTTCAATTTCCATCGTAACCACGATCCTTTCGATCCAGGTGAGTTATACACTGTAGCTCCGAATCGAAGGCAGTAACAAGCTATAACGTATCTGTAAAAAAGAGTGTTTATTCACATTTTTAATTAAAATTGTAGGGTCATAACCCTTTTCGGTAGGAACTGATTCCACGTCGCGAGATCGGTGAACGACAGCGAAAAACAAGCGTGGAGAGCGAGGGCTTTCTGTTTAGTTACACGTGTGAGAACTGAGGGTATCGGTGAATGAGAATGGCAGCAAATGTGATTCTCTTTCTATTTGTTTTGATGAGCAATCAGCTGAATCTATTCTGAATTGTGATTCATGATTCTGAATTCATTTGATGTTTTTCTTTTTCTTCACACGGGCAAAAAAAGAATTTTGCATAAAATTCATCGGACACGTTCAAGGATGTTTTGTGTTAATCGCGTTGTTCGAAGGGTGAAACATCATTATTAACTGAGACACGCGTAGCAACGTGTACACGAGGAAGCGTCGTAGTGAAGGTGAGCTCCTACAATTCCATGGACGGACAGTTCAGGACACAGGACCAGGAGCGGTGACTCATTGCATCAACTGGAGGTCCTAGGTTCGAGTGCCGACGGCGGCAGGATTTGCGACACTAGCTTTTCAGCTAGGTAGAATTCAGTCGCTGTATGGAGGAGAATTCTAGCGGCCGGCTGCTCTGATCGGTAGTTTTCCGCGGTTTCTCCGATCAACACCAGGTGAATGCGGGAGCAGTACCCTAACAAACTGACCACGTGCGATATTTCCTTCTTCTTCCCATCCCCTCCCCTTACGCTCCCACAAAAACGTACATTAACATGCACTACACTACCACATATTCCGGGAGACCGGTCGGGAGCTTAGAGCTTGTCCCGGGTGGGGCGGTGCGCCACTGGTGGGAGAGTTATGAGGAAACCCCACTAGCCGACGGTAGGTCGGCGCCGGATCTCGCCATCCAGCGGTTGAAGATCGCCATCTCCCGAGAAAAAACATGCATTACACTTACGGGACTAATGACCAAAGCAGTTGACGCGCCCGGAAACACGAAAAAATCTATCAACCATCATACATTTTTTCTCCGCACCGAGGTTCGAACTCGGGCCCTTTGTCAACAAGCTAGGCAGTTTACGGGTAGACCACCAGTCTCAAGACTGAACTCACCTTTCCGACCCTTAATAGCTAGTAGTTTTTCGCATTATTTCTAACGCGCAATTTTCGAAAAATTCATAGTGTTCAACGAAATCTATACCTACGTCATTTTTAAACGTTCTTTACGCTATCCGAAGACAAAGTTTAATAAAACAAATTGGAGCAATTTTAGAGATTTTTTTCTAAAATACCACTAAAAATCCAAATATCTGTTTGAAACTCGCAGTTCGTTCAGATCGATAGGGAAATATCAGTTTTGGAGAAAGTCATCTGAACAGTTTTGACCCTAGCATTGACGACAGAGAGACTAACAGACGTTTTGTCGCAATCGATTTTTGTGTATCAAGGACCCATACCACAGGGATTCCAAAGACCCGCAACACAGGGCCACTTAACATGTTAAGAGGAAGTAAGTTACAGGAACAAGATGTATCCACTCTTTTGGTACGAAGGTCCGACAATAAGTGGTTTTGTGTCGAAAAATCACCGATTTCCGGCACACGATTATATTTCATATTCTTACGAAGTACTAGTTGGGAGGAAAAATAGTAATGAAAGAAACGCAACCGGACTGTTACGTAAAGCAGGGCTGTTTGGCGGGATGCCTACCCTGATGTCACCCAAAGGCGCCAAAGATGAACGCGTCTTTGCCACTACAATCGAACTTGAAAAGGGTATTCTGGCAAGAGGTTACGCGGTAGGAAATTCCAGATTTTTCCCTTC
Organism: Teleogryllus occipitalis; assembly: GCA_011170035.1. NCBI lineage: Eukaryota > Metazoa > Arthropoda > Insecta > Orthoptera > Gryllidae > Teleogryllus > Teleogryllus occipitalis. Next base: position 82,750 of record BLKR01004498.1, on the reverse strand, counting down.
GCCAAACAACGGTTCGACAAAAGAACTTTTATATGTCATACCCAACCACCTGGTGACTAATCTTGATTTATTTTGTCGAATATGAAATTTAATAATTTTTAAATTTTCATATCGTTCAAAATAACACGATCATGCCCCAGTATTTGTATCTCTTAATAATTGGCTTTCCATTTATAGAAAATGACTAGTTGGTTATAGAGTTACTTCCTTGTAGAATGATGTGGCCTTTCGTGTAGTTGTGTTCCTTACTTGTAGAATGATGTTTCTTTTAACATTCTTCAACCACCTGAAAACATTAAATTTTACCAAGATATTGTTTGAGTGTTTTTCATGCTTGTAAATTGTGTACAAGTGCATTTAAAATACTAAATTACAAGAATATTTTACTTTTTTTCAGTTATCAGTTGAAAGAAACATTAGAATCAAAATAGCCAAAAAGGATATTCTTCACTCTTTAGATATGTCTTTCATTAGTCAGGATGTGCTTGTGAAGTATTTAGTACTTAGGTGCAAGGGGTGCTACAAATAAGAAGGCTCAAATTCAAATGGGGTAATATGTAATACATGGCAGAAAAATATGGACTAAAAACTGAATAAAAAGACAAGAAAAAATAATGTATTTATTGAATGTTAAAGTTCCATAAATACAATGGCCAAATAACCTAGTTTTAATATTTGCCAAGATTTAGTCATTTCTTGTATCAAAACATATTGTACATTTTTTTGTTGGAAGAAAGTACCTTAATCATTTTCTGGCATTTGACAATTTCCAAAGCAGTGAGTTGTAAAGTATTGTTTTAAATATTCAAATTTCAAATTGTTGTCTTTTGTCTCAATATTGCTTTGTACTGGCTAAAAATCCACTCGAGAAGAACATTGGGACAATCTCCAACCTTGCAACATCTTGTGGGGCTAAATGTGATTTACTACTGAAAATTGAATTAAGAGTTAAAAATAATCTTCCCAGATAATTTTGAAATAATATGGATGTATTGTAAATAAAATGTAAAATTGTGTTAAGATATGTAAGTTTTCCTTAAATACATGAAAATACTTACTGTGCCTGGAAATATGGATAAATATGGAGAATCAAATGTGTTTCAAATAACTTCAAAAAGACTAATTCATTAACATATGGCATGCTTGATTTTAACTAATGGAGAAACAGTTATGTAATTGCATACAAATCCTACTTCTGCTAATAAACAAACTGCTCTCAGGTACATTATGAATCCCACACACTGCAAGAAGAGACTGCTGGACTGTCTCCACCGGCTCCTCGGAAGTCAGGCACCAAGAAGGCAAGTCTTTTTGCATGGATGACTCTGCAGAGCATACCAGAAGAGACCATCATCAGTCCACACATTCTTGAGTATCTGGAACAGACCCTGGAACCAATCCCATCTTCATTCCAGCAGGCAAAGACTTCAGGTACTAATCTAGAAAAATCTGCATACACATTACTATTTTAAAAATTGATTAGATTGCATTGCATAAAATTGATTTGTGTAAATAGGTGTATTTTTAATATAGTATCTATTGATCATATTTTCAAAATTTAAGAACATTTGAACTGTCTGTGTGTTTTACAGTAATGTAAGTAGTACATCTTGTGTTTTAAAAATCCTTTGTAATTCTTTTGATTTTTAAATTTTTTTTTGAAGAATGTTTTCCATAAGCAAACATTGAATTTCATGAATCTTATGACTTAACAAAAAATTAGAGCAATTTAAACAATTATGAGTGTTTTTGAACAGGAATATGAATTTGTATTTCTTTTCTTAATATCTACCGTCTCCTTTGTTTGTGCTAAACACAGGTGCAGTAAATGCAATGTTTGCAATGGACCAGGACTCAACTTGGGCAGCTGCTACAGCATCTGCCAACTATGCCTACGCATCATTCCCTGTGGATGTAATTGTTTACTTCCACATGCAACCATCAACATTCCGCTTCTCTTGTCTGCCTGTATCGCGAGTTGAATGCATGTTGCAATTGCCTTCGCTGGATATTGTCTTCTCTTCTAAACGAGCAGAGGAAGAGCTCCATAGGTAACACTCTTTTAGTGCACAGGGTAATTAAATAAGAATTAAACAAATTTTCTCAGTGGATGAGATCTATGTCAAAAGGATGTATATTGGATATTCATGTTTTGCAAAATTGTGATTTGAAGTGGTTTTTTTTTCATGCCTATATGTTTTATAGGGTACTAAGCTATGAATTAGAAGAAAAAAAAATGAAAGAAAGAAAGAAAAAAAACGCACAAAAAAACAACCCTTCTTTTTTGGGAAAATATTATTTCAATTGTGTGTGTTGTTACAGTGAATTTGGTGAGGGTCGCTCAGGACGTTGGGACTCTATTCCATCTCCATCAGCTGTTGGAGGCCTCAGTGTAACAGGATGCTTGGCTGATTTCTCTGTGTACATTTTCCATCCATATGGAGGGGGCAAGAAATCAGGTACCTCATAATACCTTGTAATAAAAAATTATGAATTAATAATTCTCTTTACCTATATAGTATCACGCACTCAAGAAAGAATTGGGTTTATTTTCTGAATTTTCACTGCATAGCTCACAAATATTTTCATTATTGATTTAAGTAAGAATAATTCAGAAAGTGAATCACAAATGATGGAAAAGCACCATTGATTTTCCAATAAAATAAAAGTATCTAATACAAATGTTTACAGTGAGCTCCTCTTGTTCATATGTTTACTAATTCAATTTTTAATATAGTAAAACATTTATAGTGTTGCAAATATTCTATTTTAATTTAATATAAGGCTTAATGAAAATTATAGCTATTAAAGCTAAAAAAGGTTTAGTAAAATAGGTCACTTTGACTTGAGTTATGTTCAGCTAATCCTCCAGGGGAAAAAATGTGAACACTTTGGGGTTGAAATGATCAGAGATCCATAAGATGAAGTTTCCTGATATCTACCTTTTAAAAGTACTTTGTTTTCATTTATTTACATTTTTAATACTATTTTATTATCAAAAAATTGTCAAAAGTTGTAGTTACTTATTTGTATTTATACAAGACTTATTTATGATAAAATATATGTGGTAAATAACTGAGAACATAGTCATATAAGTATACACAAAATTAGTAATTAATGTTTTTCAGGAGTCTTAACTTATAGATAAGTTTAATTTAAGAGGGAATAGTACTGTCTGTTTTGAATGCATTCATATTAATGTGTGCAGATATTCAGTCAATAAAAGTGCAGTGAAAATTTCATGTTGGAAATGAACAGACCTTGTGTATCTGCATAGAAATTTGGTGGACATGTTTGGAATTTATTAATGTTTAGATATTTTGTTTCTTTTACAGGATTGAAAGAGGCTCAGTGGTCCCCTTTGGCAGATAGTGAAAGAAAAGATTCATTGAGCGTTAATGTTGAGTTTGTTAAATTCCACCTTTCTCGAAGCCGTAAGCTCAATTTTCCATGTGATCAGCAAACCAAAGGGTTGAAGAGTTCTGATCAAAGTCAAGCTGTTATTCGTTTCTCTAGTATGTATTTGAATATACATTGCCAGAATATGCCTCGTATATTTGTATTTATAGCTAACTAGAAATATGTTTTACAGCAATTGTTGACATTGGTTCAGCTTCATTCAAGTACGACATGCGCCGTCTGACTGAAATTCTAGCTTTCCCAAAAGCATGGTATCGTCGTAGCATTGTACGCCGCCTCTTTTTAGGAGATTTAAGCATAAGTGCTGCTTATAGTGAGGGTGAAGAAACTCCCCCAACTAGTCCAGATGATGATTCACCTCTTGCACGTGCAATGGCTACTGATACAAGGTAGGATTATAGTTGCCCATCTCAATAGTGCATTGCATTGTGTTGCATTAAAACCCGTATTTCAGATATATCCATTTAATACATAATGAAATTAAATTAGAAGTGCTGTGGGATCTTCAGCCCATTATCACATTTTCCCACATAACTCATAAGAAGTCTGTAATAAATGCAGTATAATAAATGAAGTAATTAATTCAAGAATTTAACAGAAGACTCAAACCTCAATTCTTTGAAATATTTCCTTACTTGAACTTGTTGTATTATCTTTTGTGTATGAAATACCAAGATTCTACTATATATTCGCTCTATGTAACTCGTCTATAACTTTTGTTGAATAATTAATTGGTTTATAACCTGTTTTGTCTTGTAGTGGTCGGCATGCAGATTCTATTGGTTTGTCCCGTTCAGCCCCTCCTAATGAACGTAGTCCAATGTTGCCTGCTAGAGATAGGCTGAGATTAAGCCTTGAAAATGACCTAGCAAGACATGCACGTGTGAGAGGTAAGGGTCCTAACTATGCAGTGCAAATAGAACATTTAAAATCAATTATTTTACTAACTTTTCTTTTGGGCACTAATTAAGAATGTACATTAATGTCTGTAGCTGGGGGTCGAAGCTATGGAAAATCAGATACTCCAAGTCCATCAGAACAAAAAATAGGTTCTGCTTGGGAAACTTTGGTGCTGTTTGCTGTTAATTTTACACGTTTGAATGTTCACATGAACATGGGAAATGTTATGGGAAATGTAATGTGAGTACCATTTCTTTATATTAAGGAAAACATTTTAACATTTTATTAAAAAGAAAGAAAATCAATTCAAAATGTTAATAATAAAATTTCATTTAGTTGTTTTGATTTCAAAATATTTTTAACCAATGAAAAATCTATAGATTTCTATTCTATAGAAAAATTTTCAAGTGTTGCATTTGCTGCTGGTACCAACTAGTTATGTATCATAGGTGGCTGACCAAAGACTTCAAATCAGAAGGAAGACTCTCCATTGGTAGTAATGGACATAAGAATATGTACATTGGAGTAGGCTTGGGTGGCTCAGGATTGGATGCAAAAGGTGGCATTGTTGGTGGTGCCATTGAGCTGAGCAAAATAGACACATACAGTAAGTGCTCACAAGTTTATTTGGATGTGTAAATTACTGTCAGTTATTAGAAAGAGTCTTCATAGTATGTTTTATTTTATAATCTTCTAATAAATTTCACTATTTCCTTTACTTTCAATTTCTAGTAGAGAAATATAATCTGCACATAATTTCTTGAACTCCAGATTCTCTACCTCTGACTATTTAACTATACATACTTCAGTTATTAATAAAGTTAAACTAGTGTAGTTTCTTCACATTTGACCGAGAGATGGCTTAGGGCATCAGCTAATGCCACTGCAGCACCTCTGACAGGGAGGTATAGGTTTGAGTCCTGACGGCGGCAGGATTTTCGACTCTAGCTAGGTTGAATTCAGTTACTGTCTGGAGTAGATTTCTAGTGGCTGGTTTCACTGATTGGTAGTTTTCTGTGGTTTCTCCAATCAACACCAGGCGAATGCCAGAGCAGTACCACAACCAACAGGCCATGGACTGCCCATGGTCTTTCCTTCCTCTTTCTTGTCCTATCCTCACCCCTTACCCCACTCACTACACTACCACACATACTGGGAGACCAGTCGGGAGCTTAGAGCTCTTCCCGACTGGGCTGTTGCCCTGCTAGTGAGAAATACCTGGTTTGGGAAAACCCTGCTAGCTGTCGGATATGTCGTACATGTTTGCTATACCATCCAGTAATGGAAGATCATACAGTGATAAAACATACACTTACAAACTGCAGATTTGCTTAATGAATCAAGGGCTACTGGATGATAAACATAATTTAGATGGGTAGTAAACTTAGATGCATGTATTCTTAATTTTTCCATTTCATTTTAAGAAAGCTATGGATTCTTTTTAGTACATTTTATTACGTATGCTCAGTATAATTTAATTTTAATTTATTTTTAAAATTTATATTCATATATCGACTTCAGTTCACATCCGTGAAGACCCTGGAACAGAACCTGACCACACTGTAGGACTTAAACTGTTCGCTCTTGAACTCCGCCTAGACTACATGGGAACAGGTGTGCTCATGTCGCGTGTCAGTTCACTTGCTGTTTCTCTTCGAGATGAATGGAAAATAACAAGAAGCAAAGCAGCTGATGGATTCATGCCAACCAGAAGGTAATGTTTAAAATATTTTCTTATATCTTCTAAGATGTGGTTCTGTGTTCTGCATTTACCAGAAGAATGTGAATGAAATGGTTTGTTGATGAAACAATGAATAGTTCACTGATGGAAGATGGAAAGCATTTATAATCTTTTTGTATTACAGAGAATTATTGATGGCAATCCTTTACAATGAACCTGTATGCTATTACCATATTCGTTTTCCATACTCCCGATCCTGTCAAGATTTACCTCAATCATCTGAATCCATTCCTCCTCCCAATACAATGTAAGTGTGTGGATGCCTTGTAAAATCATTGTTTTCTTCTTCTTTTTTTATAATGAAAAAGAAGTGGCACACTTTGTTGTATGATATTCTCAACGTAGATTCATTGGAAAAAGGTGATCTTCTTCGATCCCTTTACATTTTCTAGAAGTGTGTAACATATGTTCTGAAACATCTTTATAATGCAAGTTATTTCTTTAGTCTGTTTATTAAGGTTGTTCAAGAGATAGTGTATATCTACAATATTCTTTGCATTATGAACCATTTTAAATATGATAAATGTCTTTGTCAGTGTTGGACACATGTTAAATTAAATAGTTATTGTTATCATTTTACCATAACCAAATAATAATTTCTATTTCATAGAAGTATTGTTTCACAAGTTTGTTTTTTCTCTTATTTGTTTGTAGGCCAGCTATGATTTTCTTGCATGGAGATCTTGGCTGGGATCAACTTCAGATTATGATTTCCAAGTCAACCACAGCTGATCTTTTGAAGATGTTCTATAAACTGGATGAATTCTTCTCACAGCAGTTTAAGAGCAGTAAACGAGTGTTCTCCAGTCTCCAGCCACGTCCTCATGGTCGACCTGGAAGTATTCGTCGTAGTCGAGGTGCTCATAATCGACGCAATCGTCCTGGGAACTCTACTGGTTCGGGTTCAGAGGGTAAGTGTTTATTAATATTTATTTTCAAAGGGTGGAAAAGAACAGAAACTATTAGTGCTACAACTGATCATAATGTCTCATATAATTGAAAAGAGTTACATAATATATTGCCACTTCTTGCTCACCAACACTTCAGCCATCCCTTGAAAAACCCTGAAACAAATGGAGTGCCATAGTTTACATATCCTATTGTATATGGAATTTTGAAAGTTTAAATGAAAATGGATATCTGCTATTTAATTGAGCAGGTTCTCTTCTATTCTTACAAAAAGTTAAAAAAAAAAATTAGATAGGCTGAGATTCAAATCCACTGCTGGGGGTGAGAATAGCGTGCGTTGCTTCTGCACCACTGTAATGTTCTGTATTTATTACTTCATAATATATTTGTAATTTTGTCATGATCGTTCACATTTTAACTCAAAATTATGTGAAAACTGAGATTATGAGTAGAGTTTTCTTGATATGGACTGATTATGGCCCTATACAGAGGTGAAACATTAGCAGTAAAATATATCCATCCCTTTTCTTACCTAAATCCAAAAATCAACTCCTTTATTTAACCGGAACCAATAACAAAATCTTATGGTTTATAACATCAAAATCTTTCTAAAGATCTAAAAATATTCCAGTGGGTGCTTCATTTTGTTCCATTGATGAAGCAACATCTTTGAGAAAAGAAAATGTGGCTGTTTCCATGTATTTTTATTTTCAAAATCCTTCTTGCAGTTCAAAAATGCTTTGTATTTTGTGAGAATGTTTTCTATTTGTACATAGAAAAGTCTCTCTAATATTCTGTTAAAAAAATTGGCAAAACAGAAATTTGCGGATAAATTTTGAATTTAATTTTTGTTGCTTATTTTGAAGAGTGATCTAATCAGATTAGATTAGAGATTTTTTTAGAAGAGCAGCATGAAATTCTTAACTTAAAATCATGATATTTGAAAGCTAAAATTAGCTTTTGGAATTATCTGGAAATACTCCTAGGCACAAATATGCATTAAATATTAATGAGTGTAATGGTACGCACACATGTCTTTGACAAAAAATCTGGTAATTCATCTGCTCCTTTTACAGATATGCGATTTTTTATTTGCCTTTGCAGCTCTTCATAATGTTAGTTTTTGAGTTAATTTGAATTGGGATGTTTTTACATTACCTTTACAATTGACTAGGCTTAAGCTGGGAATATAAGATGACTCTGCTTTCTTTGAATGAGATGTTTTGCAGAGTACTTCATCTTATATTCAGGTAAATATAATATCACTCAGATGTTTGATAAGAGTAGTAGACTTATTTCGTAAAAATTTGTTCAATTATTTTTAATAACATTTTTATATAATTGAGTTATTGTTTCCTAAAGAGCCAAAAATATCAAAGCATTGTTCATACTCGTCCGTATTCATCACTGCATCAGATACCTGCACTCATTTTAAATGTTCAAAAAATGGTATGTTATTTAATTTATAGTATTATACATATTGCATATATGAAAGAAATTTTATCAATTTTGAAGTAATAACACAATTTAAGATGACTAAATGTAAAAACAATGGCATGACCTCTGCCAAAATTTATTTTTGTATTTTTACATGCTACTGCCCATTTTACAATAAAATACGGAAATAAAATACAATTATAGGACTTAAAATTATAAATACATAATATGAATCATAATCCAAGAAAATATAAACATAAAATGAAATAAAGTACAATAGTTGATCAACAAAATTCATTCAAAATAAGTTTCTGCACTTCTTTGATAAATTGATAATGAGACAAAGCATTAAGATAAAGTTTATATTCATTTGCAATAACACATAGTCTTATCAGTGCATTCTTACCCCAAATCAATCTGAGTTTAAGAAGCAGAATTACATTGTTTCAGATTAATCACATCCATCATTAATGCTTCATTAGATATTTGTAATTCAACAAATTTCAATTCCATTCTTTTGAAAGTCAGGAATATGTTCTCAGAGACATTTGAATCCATACAGTCTGTGCAAAACCATTTCAATTGTGTTTTCACTTTTTTCACCGCAAAAACTCTCAATTCAGTTGCTGATAGTACATCCTGGATGGGAGTTTGTACTCGCACAAATCACAGTCAGTGAAATCAACCTCATTTGGATTATTTTTAATTTCAGTAGTAGATTTGCAATATTTGGACTCAAGACTCATATTTGGAAGAAGTGTTCTTGAATCTTTCTGATCTTGAATAGCACGTCTAATATTTCATGCTACTTGCAGGAAAGATTAACATGTCTTTAACAAGCTTGTCGAGGCAACAACTTATACCTCAAAAGGTTACAAACAGATTAATATTTGAAGAAGTATTGTTATTTTTTATTTATTTTGTAGAGGAATTTGAGGAGACATTACCACAATAAAGAGTATAAAGAACTCTAGATCTTTGCAAGAGACATGCCTAGTACTTTTGTTCCTAGGAGGCCGAAATGAAAGTACTGGCTCTTCTGCCGCATGGGATGCACGACATCATCGCCATTGGCAGCGTGTTTTGGCTCAAGTTTGTGGATTACAGTTGTCCACCCTTAGCTTCCCTTTACCTCGTTCTGGAACTGTGCTTGGTGGTACCATGGAGTTACATGGCAACAACATCTCTTTGGCATGTTTCCATGGTATCAATTTTAAATCAAAGTCATGGGCACTTTTCTCTCTGAAAGAACCCTGCATTTCATTTGCTACTGAAGCCCAAGAGGTTCCTTCCACTGAAGGTGAGTTTCTGCTACAGGGAGATTAATTCTTCATTGGTTGATTTATAAAAAAATAATTAAAATTACAAATTTTTGCTACAGCTCCAGAGCAGTTGGATGTACATGTTGTCCAGACATTGACATTTAGCTTGGGAATGACCACTGACCAGGCACATGCACAGCATCACAGCATGGCTACTGTGTGTCGCCTTAGTCGAAATGTTTTGTTTCCTCCGCAGTTTCGAACTTTGCAGGAATGGTTTCACTATGCTTTCTCATGCAGTGACATAGATGGTAAGACCAAGGTGGAAACAAATGTTAAATCTAATTTCTTAATTATGTTATTGAGCAAGAAACACTCAAGTTGGCATTGTTCTTTTGCAGCTGTTGACCGCTTCCCAAGTCTAGAGCGAGAACGTGAACGCACAGAGGGAGGGGCGGAGCCTCAAAGAGCACGATCAGCTGGCACAAGTAAACTGCAGGAACACAGCCACACTCGGGAAGTGATTTTTGCATTGCCATCACTGCAGTTGCATGTGAAGACTGAACACCTTCAAGCTGCTAAAACTCCCGATGGAGTTGGTAAGATTATATTTCACAAGTTGTGTTTTTTATTGCCTTTTAGTTGGTTAAGAAACCAGCCCTTTGAGACGAGATAGGAGTATGCACTCAAAATCATGATAGTTCATGCCTCTGTATGATTGAAAACATGTAATTTGTGGCTTATGTTATGTTTATAATAGAGTAGTAAGAATAGTAACAAATATAATTCTGTAATATTTCAGTTTATTCGAATCTTGGTATTCAGTCATACAAAATATTTAAATGAAATGTAGGTGTATTTAATGTCTTCTAAGGCCTAAATATAAATACAGTCTAAAATTAGTAAACTTGTTACAGGTCAAAAACCTACTGTGGAATGTAGTTTTATTACAGAGTTTGAAGATCATATTTTCGTCACGGTAGATGCAGAAGCATTCTTTTTCCTTCATGATCTCATAACATCGTATGTAAAGGAACGTGAAAGAGTGGTAAGTGCACTAATAACATGTCAATAAGAGTTAGAAGTGCTAGATTATTTTAAATTAAAAAAATATGTTAACAGAGTGGTCTGCGAGCTCATAGTCCTGATCATGAAAGACGCTCAACTCCTGGAGGGACCTCAGCAACTAGTGATGATGAGAAAAAGAGGAAAACATTTGATCCTGGTGAAATGTTTACTAAAGATTGGCGGAGTTATCAGTGCAAAACATGGCACTTGGAGCCTACTGTTCGGTAAGCTAAATATTCCAAAACACCAAAAGAAAAAGCATTGTTCTTTGATATTACATGGTTTGAGTTATTTCATTTTCAGTTAGATGTGTTGAATTGTATTTTTGTGATGTTAGTTTATCAAATCCCATTGCAAATTTTCTTGACTTAAATATTTCTGAATTATGAAGTCTACTGCATATGTTTTATTTAGAGAGTATAAGTATAAACTCATCTCTAACCAGTTTTAACATTTTCCACTCCAATGTTGATGTAATGTTAACATTCAGTGTGAATTGGTATGGGCATGTTTCCAAGGAAATTTTGTGGAATCTTTTCCTGGACATCATCTCCTTTGTTGCAATCACCCCAAAACATAAATAAGACAGTTAGAAGGCTCTCCAAATGAAATGTATAAGTAGTAATAAATAATTGTGGTGTCTGATTGTTCAATATTTACGTTTAGCAGTCCATGGAGATCTACTGTGGAAATAAAGTGGAGTGGGCTGACAGAAACATGAGGGGGAATTGGAGCGCAAAGGGTTAAGGCAATCTCTAAACAGATGAGTTTCTTGAAGCTCATATTCATTGTAGATAGTGGAATGTATTTTATCTTTATTTCTGTACAGTTTCCTAAAACATAACCAAAATGTGTATTGAATTATTATTATTATTATTATTATTATTATTATTATTATTATTATTATTATTATTATTATTATTATTATTATTAATATAAAAAAGCATATTTTTTGAAGCTCGGCCAAAGATTGTCAATTGAAGGTTTTTTAGATTATAGACTGTTTATTCTTCATTATTCACATTAAACAATTGAGAAGACTTCTTTCATGACAAATTTTTGTGTATGTGTTTTAGGTTGTTGTCCTGGGGAGGCAAAAGTATAGAACCATATGGTGTAGATTACATCCTTCAAAAGTTAGGCTTCTCTCATGCACGAACTACCATTCCAAAGTGGATGCAGCGTGGTTTCATGGACCCTTTGGACAAAGTGTTAGCAGTGCTAATGCTGCGAATGATTTCTGCAGTAAGAGACGATACATTGCGTCCAGATGCAGATGAGCGCAAGTAGTGTAATTGCTAGTCATCACTTTTAATGCAACCATGACAACACTGTGTGTGCTAACCCACCTAGTCCCCTTCGCTCTGAAGCGTTGGCCTACTTTTGTACAATTATGTAAGTATTATGTTATTTTCTTGCAAAGGAAGTAATTCAGCTGGTATGCTTGCTTTCTCTGCTAGACATGCTCAAATCCCATCTCCAATTCATTGTAACTGTTGTTAGGAAGTGTACAACTGTTATCTTTCATAAGTATTTTAACATTCCTTTATTGTTATACATATGTTATGTGTTATTGATTGTGCAGCTGTTTTTGGGTCTGTAGAGTTATTTATAATATATTAAGAAATATTTGTATAAAATAAAATATGAATAATTTTGTGTAAATATTATTTTTTGTTTGTAAATGTAAGTGAACTTACTACAGTGTGAGGAAGAGCACTGTTGTTTCATGAGTAGAATGAAGCAAGACGAACAAGCTTGTGCTGAGTCATGTTGTGATTGTCAAGTTCTGAAGGCTCTTTGCTGCCTTCTGGAAATTTCACATAAGTCAAATAGTTGTATTGTTTTTATACTACATCATGCATTTTCTGCCCATTTTCCACATTTGTCTGTAGGATAAATCAAATATTACATTATAAGAATGTACGAGAAAACTACTCTTCTTTATGCATTTTGCCCTTCTCTTCTTTCTCCTTGCACATTCTCATTACTTTATGCCTCTGATTTCTCTCTGAAACATGTTTGGTGAAACGTGGAAATAAGGAATTGGAATTTTAGTTGTTAGATTATTAATAATTTTTATATCTGATAAGAATTGTTTTTGAAAGAGATGAAAGATGTACAAGAAACAAATTAGTATGTTATGAACAGTCAAAACTAAAATATATACACTGCTTATATTTCTAATTCTGATTACTGAAAAATTTGGAAAGCCTAATGCGGAACTTTGTACTCTGATAAAAGTGGATTTCTATAAACTTACATGACATATTGAAAAAATAATTGAAAATTAGAAAGAGTACACATCATTAACTAATTAATGAATTAAAATAATATAACTTGTAATTATGATTTTTTTTTAATTTGACAATTTCTGTCAAAGAAAATTATGGGTCAGTTAACAAGTTTTTTTCAGATTTTGAAAAGAAATTGGGTATAACAAAATTAATGACTGTGGACATTTCAAAACAAATATTCAGAGGAACAAAAATTAGTTCAAACAATACAGTATTCAAACCAACTAAAGTATGGCAGTGCACCATGGGTGAACAAAGAAGTAGCTCAAACTTGATAATGAAGACCTCTAGTACGTGTGACGGAAGAGGCACAATTAAAAACTGAATAATGAATAGTCTATTGCTGAATATGCCATGAAGGATTATCATGACGATAACCCTGTTTCACCAGGGAAAAATGCCAAAAATTAGTGGGGATACATGACATACCAAAGTTTTTTTTCCTCGTAGGAAAGATTGTTTAGGATACTGCCAAGAGCATTTTATGTTTAGTTCATGTTTCATCCACGTGAGCACTATCATCATATCATAGTAGATATCATGAATCCTGATGTATCTTACATATTGAAGAGTGTTTTGGAAATATGTCACTACTGAAATGGCAAAATTGAAGAATACATTGTATTGTGAAATAAATCTGCTTTAATATGGGAGGTGCAAGACAGGTTCAAAAAAATATTTATAGTTTTCAAAATTTCAGTTTTAATGAAAATATATGCTAATAATGGTAAAAAGTAGTCAAAGCACTTCAGCTGAATGCAACATTAGAACAACATTATACATTGATTGTTTTCACATTAGACCAATAACAACTAAGACGTATACTGAGTCTTATTGGATAGAGTTAATCAAACTTACTGCAAAACAGATATAAACTAAGTATTAAATATTCTTTTAAAGGTGCAATGTAAGAAATCATATCATTTGCAATATATCTTCCCTATCGTCTAAGCTATATACCCAGAATTATAGCATACAACACATGCTGCAGTAAAACCTCTGAAAGACCACCCTTCTTAGAGACTTTTTTTTTTTTTTTTCTTTCTTGGAGCAGACACTGAAACCTGTACAGCAAATTTTACAATTTTCTTAATTTACCCCCTTTTAAGAGACTACGAAGAATTGTAAGTAGATAGTACACTGAGTTTTCTGTTGTTAAAAATGAAAATTAGGGACATAAAAAGCATTCATGGGACATATTCTGCATCCGGACTTAGCTTCATTCTCGAGGAAGGGCAGATTTCAGGAATCAATTAACAGTAAACCGTGGCCACTGTTGTGATGTCAGGGCTGCTTGCTTTATTTCAGTTTCATTTCTTAATAGTGGCGGCTGGTGCCCCAAAAGACTGGAGGTTGCACTTCCATCGAATGACGGAAATGTAATTTCCAAAATTAAAAATACGAATACATAATGAAAATGTGAGCAAATCAAAACAATTTAAAGTAATTGAAATAAAAGTCTATACTGAAACACTACGTACATAATTTTATGTCCACGCATATACACCTCCCGCGCACGTGGTTCTGGCTGTGATGTTCACTGGGCACTTAAGTTCCGACTCCGGCACATTGCAACAAGCACGATTGCTTCGACACGTTTCACACAAATAAAATTATTTTCTTTCGAAAACGTCACTATCCTGCTATATTTGGCAATAATGAAAGATCTTCAACACACATTCGTATTCACAATAACGTTCGCAAACCGCTGGCCAGCAGCAGCCACACTGGCTTCCGCGAGACAGTATAAGGGACTTCCATCCAGAATGGCCATCTTTGCACAAAGAACTCATCACACATACGTTTTGAATCAACACACCTAATATTAAATGAAAACAAATTCTCCAAATATTAACAATGCATTGAATATCGTCAATAATCGACTGAACTTGCGTACTTTCAATAACAAGCAAAATTCATAAAACTACGTTGCAGCGAGTCAGATGGGTATTCCCCTGAGGCTCACTCCGTCGCTGTGCAGCGCTAGAGCGCCACTACGCTGGTTGCGCCACCTAAAGGCCGTATGTTCCTGTGCTAAATGGAAGTAGCAAAGAGTAAATACAATAAATCTAGTAATACAACGAAGAGCATGGTGCAATTCCTGGCAAAGCACCAGACACCGGAGAGAGCGCCAGTTGGACGCTCTTTGGTTTCAGAACGCATTCATATACCTCGATATTGCTGCAATATCTTGAAAATTGAATATCATTAAAAGGAAGTTGTATATTCCTAAGATATGAGATCTTTTTCATTTTCTGGGGGTTGTGCAACCTAAGCACAAGCCGCCATTGTTTCTTGTAATGAGTCGAAGGATATGGAAGTGTCCTAACATTTAATTCTTTAAATTAGCAGAGCCTTCGTTCCCTTCCCTTCTCTTTCTGAAAAAAACATTGATGCAGCAGAATGTCAATATTGGGAGTAAGCGTTGTAACTTGGGTAAGTAACTTGTTCACTTAACTAAGGATGTTAAGAAATTTAACATCCTTACCAACGTAAATAACCATCGATTCATTGCAAGTCATTTATTTATTTGTTTTACGTCAAAAACAGTTAAAAACTGTGTGTGACGTGCTATAGGGAGAAGTGAATTCTGTGATCCCTACCCTAAGCCATATACTACTTGAATTTTCAATACAGAAAGAAAAAGAGCGTTTTTTTGTAAGGAGTGTTAACAAAATATTCGCCCCAATGAAATAAAATCGATTTTGAAAGGTTAATCAGCAATAAGTTTGGGCTCTTATCCCTCATCATGTCCTTCCTTAAGGAATAATACTTCCTGCAACATCATGGAGAACGATGTCATTTTATTGCACTTCCAGCTTATTCCGTCCACTGTTTCTGTCACCTTCCAAAATCTTCGGTTTCAAGTGTGCACGCCTGCCGTGCTGGTGTTGGAGCCTGGGCCCGCTACAGGCCACGAACGAACTCGAGAATTCCTGATAGGCCGGCCTACGGCTCGCTGTAGCCAACAGTAGTAACAGCGAGCACACGTACTTCGCATGCATTGAAGGCTCTGAACGCTACAGCCTTCCTCTTACGACGGGTAAGTTCGCAATTAAGCGGGAAGTTCAAGACACAAAACCTACCTGAAACGTAATTGTGAATTGAAAAACTATTAATAACCCCATTATGAAGTAACAAGAACAGTTTTTGTTTTTCATTAAATGTTTGGGTAGACCTTACAGCCTAATATGTAGCTACACCACTGGATAATTCTGTCTTCCTAAACGGCATGTAAACTCTTAAGAAAACTGAAGCAGTGGGTGCGGTTGGGGAGTACTGTTGAAAATGATCGTAAATTCGCTCATTTGTCAACATTTGATAAAAAGGCTCCAGTGTACGATGTACATTTAAATTGTTGAAAAAATTTACGTTGTATGTGTCCTACACTTTCTGTGTGAGAATGAACTTCGAGCCAGCCATTTCAAGCTGGCTATTCAACACGAGTGGAAGGCATGCCTTTTGCAGGGCGAGACCTTAAAACCGCGTTTCCAGGGGGTGTTGAGAACCGCGTTCCCCGGCGAGTGAGGGCCCGCCGGCCGAGCAGAATTTTACACCATCGCGGCAGCTATTAAAATAGTCACTCGGTATTTTTATAATGCCTGAAATACAGCTCTTACGTGCCACAAAATAGAAAATATGAAATTCTAAACCACCAGATAAGTTCTCTTTCTTTTTATCTCTTATAATTGATTCTTGTAATAGGGTCATAGGAATATCACAACCAAAGAATTAATAAATCTTCAAATTCAACTTTAATTGAACATCTTAAGAAATCTTAAAACGAAAATTTTAATTAATGGGCACGAACTATAAGGTAATATTGTAGAATGCAAAATTTAGAGAACATTTTATTTAATAAGATACATTACTTTAGTTGCCATAAAATTAATATTTAAGTAGTTAATTGATAATAAAATATCTAATTTTGCATATTTTCTTATTTTTTTGGTCCCTTGAAATTCCAACAAAAAGGTACTTTTGGGGTACTACAGAAGAGCAAAACGTATATTAATATAAATATGGTGGAGAAAAAAATTGCAGAAGTTTTCAAGGAAACGGCAATTTTTTAAAGTCTTAAAGTTTTTCTCCCAAGATCAGAAAGATGTTCGTCCACCTCGTCGAGTTGACTGCATTTTGCACTTTGTGTGCGGCTAGCAACACTAGTTTGAGAGGGTGGTAGTTCTGCCGCGAGTCTTCAACCGTTTCCACTATAATTTGGCTGCATCTGTCGTCGATTCGGCCGGTCGCGCATTTATCTATGGGATCACTAGACCCGGACGCCCTAAACCTACATACCTTGCGATTCATTCGCGGTGTCAAACTACCGATAACATAAAAAATGCAGGAGTTACCTCATCACATTCGGTTTTCACCCCGTCGAGGTGAGCCAGTTCACGTCCTGACGAGTGGTTGCAGAGAAGTGTCTCGTGTGTTGCTTTCTCCCTTTTTCATCCTCTCGCTTTTCGTTTCATAAGTCACCAACATTCTTTTAAGACTAAACGTACCGAAAAATACTCATAGGAAAATTCAACAGATCGTAGCACTGTCAGGGGAATTTACATTACCAATAACATCTAAACGAATGGTGCGATTTTCGATATGTAAACAGTGTTTGACTCGTGTTTAAAACAGAATTTACGCTATGAATCCCCCCCAAATCGCCAAAACCCATTTTTCATATTGCTTTTCATAGTTCCCGGTAGAACTTCAAAAAAATTGGCTTACAGCGCGATGGTGACGTGTTTCCCAACGCCGTATCAATCACGATCGGATGAGTAGGTGCGGCGTAAAGTGAAATATAATGTCCCCCTCTTCCCCACACCGCCCCGCCACCAGCACTAGGGCGCAACGCCTGCTCTGGGCGGCTGCAGGGCGGGCACGGAGGCAGGCAAGCAGGCGGTCGAATGGGATTCGTCAGTGCTTGCGATATTTTCCGCATCTCAATATTAGTTTTTTTGTACATATTGCGCCTTGAAGGCACCGCGTCGCAGGATTAGGGCGCCAGAGAATACTGGGTGGAAAGGAAGTACTGGAAAGGAAGTACAAAGGCGGTAGCTAGGGGTGGAGGCACCCCGAGGTATTTTGAGTACTTCCAGAAATCCATGAGAAGGGATGCCCAAAATGCGTGGCGGCGCGACAGTCACGTGGCATGAAAAGACCCGCGAAAGCGAGATGAGGTTGCGTGTCACGTGGTCTGGGAGGTATATAAGCAAGAGCGCAAAGCGCAGGGGTTGGTTTTGAGCCGAGTGAAAACTTCGTGCGAACGCACAAAACTTGCGCCCAGGGCGGTGCGGAGACGAGCTATGCTCGTAGGGCAACCCATTGGGACGCCTCTGTGGAACATTTCTTCCACGGGTGACTGCGGTCGCCGGGGCTCTACGCTGTGCGCGTAAGCTCGCTGAGGAGTGGCGAGGGTCACGAGTCAGGCAGATTTGTATCTTTTAAGGATCGCTCCTGCGATCGAGATATAGTATCTATCAGAGCTGTACATAACGGATCAAACTATTTATTTGTAATTACTTATTAATAAATATGTAAATATCTGAAGCTCGTGTCTCTGATTGCTGTTGTGTTCCCACGACGTCACAATATCAAACTATTGGTGCTATAACTACTTTATTTTATTTATTTTACGCCAAAAAAACAGTTAAAACTACGTATGACGTGCTATGGGGAAAAGTGCATTGTGTGCACATTTTCAAAATTCTGTGATCCCCACACTAAGTCATATACTACTTGAATTTTGAATTAAAAAACACGCTCCCATGTAATAAAATCTATTATTATTATTACTGGGGCAGACTATCTACTATTATTATAACTAGGGCAGACGTTCTCGTGTCTTCTATAACTGAAGTATAAAACTGAATTTATCTTCAGAAGTTGTGTGTTTACGCACGCGAATTGCATTTCGGCCGTCCGCGCGCTGCCTTGCGCGGCGGGCGGGCCGCGCCTCTCCGCGCGTCCGACATTGTTCTTTTGTCTCTCAATGCCCTCGCCGCACAGTGGGTAATTTTGACGATCTAGGGGAAAGAAATTAATAACTCCCTATCAAATGAATTTCTTGTAGTTTTCGGAGGTCTCTTGTGTAAATAATGTACAAATAAACAAGTTTGTTGGGATAACGTACATTTTACGAAATATTTTTTAAAATATTTAGGAAATTTGAATACTTGTATGAGCCCTCATGGCAGTATACGTTTGTCAAGCGTTGCATTTGTTTAATATTATTGAATATATTATTTTAATTTTACAAAACATACTCTGCAAGAAAAATAAAATGAAAGTATTCAAGAACAAAAAGCTGAAAATGAAAAAATAAAAACAAAAAATACCATGAGAGGAATGTACAACAAATACAACTTCTTTTGAATCACTACTCATGTATTGTTTTAATGGTGATTCTTTGAAGTATACCGTCTTTTTTCCTCATTCCTTGATTCTAAAACACCAAAAGTTCAGGTTTCACTTTTTTGGGTGCAGTTGTAGGTTTGGCGCGTAAGCTCAAAATGAATGGATCTGAGCTAATAAGCAGCCTATGGAGCATATCCATATTTTTTCCTTCTTTCCAATGAATGTCTATCAATTATTATTAATCAAACAGTTCCACTTATTTGTGACATTCAAGAATAAATGTATTTTGCGTATATTATTACATATAGTATTTTCTGATGACGTTTCGGCTACCCTTTTAGCCATCTTCAGATCTGTTTTTTAATTGTACATTTTAACAATTTTAGTACATAATTTGTAATACATTTTACAATAAAAAGCAATTGACAGAAGCTTAGCTTATAAATTACAGTTGGAATCTTAATTACTAGCATATGTACATTATTATTACTATTGTAAGCGTGGGTACTTCCGCTCGTTGTTACTTCATTTCTGTTTACAGTCTCCTTGAATACGGCAGACGGTTACGTGACGAAACATGTAATATTCACGGTCAAGGAAGGGGGAGGAAACAATGAGGAAGAATTAATTTTGATTTTTATTGTTAAATTGGAAAAGCAAGTTGTCGTAAATTCCAGTGAAGGTGTTGGATTCTATCATAGTATTTAAATTTGGATTCATTTTTATGTGTAATGTCTGATACTAATCTCGCGCCTTTTCGCGGTTCATGTTCCAAAATTTGACCTTAGCCGAAACGTCATCAGAAAATACTATATGTAATAATATACGCAAAATACATTTATTCTTGAATGTCAAAAATAAGTGGAACTGTTTGATTAATAATCATATCCATATTTGTGACTACTCTTGACGTTATCTAGTTCTTCTTTTTCGATACTTTCGCTTTATTTTCTTCTCTGCTCTCTTGCCATGTTCGAATTTCTGAACGATAAGAAATACTAAAAAATTGGTCGGCAAAATCTTGTCGAAGAAGGAGATAGATATTCCCAAACAATAGTTTTAATATCATCAGCAACATTGTAAATTTGTATAGGTACTATTTAAAAACTAAATAAACTTTCGGCAGTATTGTAACCGTCACGTACCTACCTCCTGATTGGTAGTACGCCGAATTACTAAAGTAAATCTATCATTTACTTATTTCGTGACGTGTGGTTACACCGTCACGCAAACCTGGGAATACCTCAATTAATGGATAAAATTCCCTATCGGTGGTGGGTTCGTCTTTGCTAAACTAATGATCAAATAACAAGCAAACACAATTTTGTAGTTTTAAATAACAGATAACTTGTATTCTAACGAATGAAATTCTCTGTACAATGGAGTTCACATATCCTCCTATGTTCTCACTTTTTTGTTATACTATGGTAGCTAGTTCACTACCTAAACTGCAGTTTTCACTAAAGCGATAATAACTTTGATCCCCGTTTACAAGAAACAAGCAACAAATACATATGTACACTTCACAAAAATATCACTTATGAGACACACAAATTTGACTTTCGGCTTCTACGTAGCCTTTCAGTACGAAATTTTGTTTTATAACGTCTCTTGACTGTCCATGAAGTAATACTTTAAAAGAAATAATTGAACGGCATTCACTCCCGTTCAAAATTTCACACAGGTAATTTCTCTTAAATGGTTTGAAACAGCATCAAATCAATTACATATGAATCTAAATAAATGATTATGTATAAGAACAACTTTTATCATTAAACACAAGGATTATTCTGATCTGATTCCTCTTACGACTGTAGAAAAGAAATGAATTTACTGGCTAGCAAGACCAATGTTTAATGAAACTTGCCCGATCAACGTCTGTTATTGAGGGAAGCTCACATTGCAACGTTTTAGCTAGTACAATTATAATTCTATCTTAGAAGTTTTCCAGACTGAAATTTAATGAATGTTCTCTCTGTTTTTATGTGACTCACGACCGGCGAATTCTTCAAGCTGGTCCCGCGCTGTGTAGTTGGCCGTCGCGCGATGTTCACGCCTCAAGGTCGTCGATGTTCTGCAAGGTCGCTGCCTGTCGCGTCGAAATCGGAATGTTTCCGAGCGCCGTCTCCTCGTTGTTCAGCGAAGTTTTACCACAGCTTTCACAGAGGCGATGGTCGCATCAGAATGCGAGTCCGAAACTCCAAGTTATGACTTCGTAATAGCAAAAGTCAAGCTAGTTGTTGGATAATCCATACTTCTAAGAATTCTCCAAAATTCCATAATAGGATTTCCAAAATGAAATTCCAAAAATAAAATAAAATAAAATAAAAGAAGATAAAAGGAAATAAAATAAAATAAAAGCTGTAACAAAGAAAAAAAACATGTCCTATGTTACAATAATCCTCCATTTTCTAGCAACAAGAATGCAGCAACGTGGTTTTACAAATTCGTTTCGATCTATTACCACTGTCGTTCTTTCATTCGTTGCATTCTTGTTTAATATTCATTTTAAATTTCATGTGATCTCATGACATTTCACAGTAAGTAATTCCATGAAAAATGTTCAGGCATTTACCTTTTATTAAAGCTTTTACATTCCGGTATCTTCTGCGTGTCCCTCGTCGACTGTGTGGTGTACCTGGAGCCTTCCGTTCACCTCGGCGACTCGAACAAGAAAAAGAACGAGCTTTTCCGACACAAGTTCACGCCGCGTCCGTATTTCAACGAAAGTTTCTGATTGACTATAGTCTGAGTGCGTTCAGAAATCTTTTTCTGGCTGACGCCATCTCTTCGCCTCTATAGAAACTACGAGTAGGGCATGATGTCGGGTATTATCGCTTCTATTTTTTTGTTGGTCATAAATGTAGCCGACGACAAGCGGTTACAGTATATTGTTCTTCAGAAAATTTTTGTTTGTATCTGTTTCATTCAGACCCATCACATCCCCACTTAATGATTATTTCAAAAGATGTAGTTTGAAGCGAATGTAAAATTTCTGTTATTTTTTTAATTTTAAATGTCCCTGCCACGGTGAGATCAATGTTTGGAGGGGAATTTCAGCTGATCTTTCTGTAACTGTAATTTCCGATGGATTGTATAACTGTTTAGCTTCCTTCATTTTGTGGTAAGGGGGACAGAAATTACAATTTGACTCTTTCGCTTGTTGGTGTATTTGTATATACTGGAGGGTTGAAAGATCGGCATTCACCATCAAAACAAGTGTCTGATCTACTGCCAATGATGGAGGCTTTTGAAGAATGGATCGTCGGACTTTCTTATTTGTTGTTCCCCTATTGGGAGAGGCTTTATAGAGCTCCTTAAATCTAGTTGCCGAATCTCTTTTGTCATCCTTTCTTAGTTTGATTTCAATGGCTATGGATAATTCTTCTAAACTAGTAGTGTCTAAAGAGGTTTCAGTTTTGTGGTTTTAGGTTTAATCCCACAGTATCTGAAGGACTTGTTAGGTCTCCCAGCTCTATTAATTTTGACATTCATTTGTGATGGGCCTGGGAGTACCTCTAAAATGTAATCAGGAAGAGTAAGCGTTTCTTGCAGCCAGAAAGAATTACATTACAGGAACCGCTCTTTACTTCTCATATATTTTTGTCATCTATTGCCATCTATGCCATCTATATGCCAAATATTTTGGACGGGCGGTTGCCTGTGCTTAGAGTGGACTGTATAATATTGGTTGTTGGACGTTGGCAGGCAATCCACCCAGTCCCTTTCGACGCTCGTTAGGAATTCCATGAAGATGTGGGTTACCATGGAAACACAATTCTCACCTTTCAGAATGATGTTTAATAACTTTTGAGTTGTCACAATTGTTCTTCACAATTAAAATACACTAAGTTACTGTTCTCAATGTGAGAATGCAGGAACTTTCCATTTTGGATCACGAAGTGCGAGCAGATATGCTCGCCTGGCAACTTACTTGCAACTTCGTGTGAAATATATTGATTAGTTCAATTCATACACAATGGTGAACTACAGCAAATTGAAACAATGTGGCTTTCACTTTGCCACAACATAAGTACAGAATGTTACTTTCTGTATAAGAATTTACGTGATCTTTTAACACGGAGCCCGAGACATGTTTCTCGCGAGGCTGCCTCTCAGCGACTGATTTCTTTTCAGTTGCGGGTACGCGAAGAGAGGATTTGAACTGATTTGAACTGGCCAATTAGCGACTGCTTTCCCAGCGGTTGCAGTATGGCGAAGAGGGGTGAATTTGAATAGACAATTGGCAACTGCTGGAATTTTGAAATGTTCTGGAAGGCTTTAGAAGGTTCGGGTGGCCGATGCGTGGCTATCCGCGCCACGTGCGCGGCGCGGTGGTGCCGCTCGGCTATGGAACTTTCCATGCCGCGCTTCCGGTGTTGCCGCCTAGGGCGTAGGAAGTGTTTTATTTTATACCTCCCTTTTCTGCTTTTGCGTGTGGGCTCGAACATATTTAATAAAGCTTCAAATCTCTCAATTGATTTTTTTACCTATGTATCAAATAACAATTTGCGGGTAACTTGAAGAGCCTTTCTGTAAAATCGTATCTATTAAATAAGCAGGTATAAGCAGCTAGTCTTTTACGATTAAGAACCAAAAAGTACTAGTTTTAAAATGAATATAGCTGAAAGGTGTAATGGTGTATAACACACTAAAAATCTACTTCAATTTAGAGAATGTGTAATTCATTTAATATAAATCACTTACCTTTTCCATTAACGTTTTCAGGCACAACAAAAATCAATACTTAAAAATCCTCATAAAATCCTCATAACAATAATCGTAAAACCATGTAAATCACTACTAATAAGCCCACAAATCACAGAAAGAGACAAGCGGTGTATCCCGACCAAGAAAACTTCACGGTTTGAAAAGGGTCAGTCAGAGCTGAGCACTGCCGGAGCGGCGAATGACGTTTTTGAACATGCGCCATGACGTTAATGTGACCTTCAAGATAGAACTAACAACTTTTTTACATAGTTGAGACATACTAATACACAGAAATATAACTATTTTACTATTTCAGTTCAGTCGAAATTTTTTTTTTTCAGCTAGTTGGCCAAAATTACGCACTGGGCGCCGCTGCGCCTGTGTTCTCCCGCTGTTCGGCTGCCACCGCCTAGCGAGGGCGCGCGGGGTTCTTCGGAACACTTGTACGCGGTAGCCGACGAAGATATTTGTGGGCGAAATGGAGTGCACGGTTTATTACTTTTCGTAATACTGTGCTGTAAACACATCTGCGTAACGAAACCCAATAGAGGAATGAAAAGGTAATCTTAATGGCCGCCGGCCGTTAAGGAATTAACTGCCGCCGGACGTTAAGGAATCACATGAGCTTCAAAATATTTATTCAACTCTTAAGAAAAATGACAAATAACGTAAAACATAATATATTAATTTTCAGCACTTAAAACATTCTTATTTTTAACTCATTTTTCTAATGTCTCATTATAATAAATATTAATAATGAATGAACAGTTACTGTTATTACTAATTTCTAAACCTTCATAAGAAGTTGAAGGCGTCGCTGTCGACGTACTTGAATTATTTGATGCAATCTGGTTGGTGCTCAATAATTGCTTAGAAATTTTAACTCTTTTTGAAACAGATTGTGCAATGTAAGTTTCGGCTACAGACGAGGATTCCCAACATCCAAGTTCTTTCAAAGAAAGCAAATCGCCACCGTTTTCCACTAGCATTGATTGTCAAAAACAATGCTCTGTGTAGAGCTCAGGAGAGTAATTTTAAAAATTCTGCTATCGTTTTTGTTGGTAAGAAATCGAAATTAGCACTATTCGCTGTCTCCACAAGATATTTTGAAATATCCATCTCCAATTTTGTGAAAAAATTATCTTTTTCATGGTGTGAAACAAAGCCATTAAATAATCTAATTCAAATGCCTCGCCAAGACCAATATTATAATTGGCCTTGGACTCGCGTCTGAATCGATATAGAAGGGGGCTTTGCATTCCTACGTAAGCAAAGATAAGTTGACTAAGATACTAAGATTTTTTATTTATATTATTTTTCTTATAAGAAGATGGTATTACGAAAAGTATTGAACGACACACAGCCGATAACACAAACAACAGACTTGGTTGGTTATAAACCTCGGCTATCTCTTCGGCTTACACACTTCAACCGCGTCTGGTATTTGGTGTCTATCGGTCTAATGATGTGTAATACTATTATTACCACTGCCAGCCGGTGGCTTGGCCGTATACGCACCGCGCGCCCCCGCCTTTAAGGCCCATTCACAATGCAAACATAAGCATAAGCATGGCGTTAACATAAAAGTTAGGACTACGTCTACAAGTGGACTCATTCACAATGCGTTCGCATAAGCATAACACGTAAGACGTTAACTTAAGAGCTCGCGAGCTTCAAGCTTCTGTGCTTACGCTTATGTCAGACATAAGGAATGAGCCAATCACAGTTCGTTAACTCAAAATCGAGTATCGAAGTCGATAGGCGAACTATTCGTGTGCTGCGTCTCATAGCCAATAGAAACTCTTATTTTGCCTGTGTTTATGTTGGACATTGTGAATACGCCAACTCTTCGCTTGTGTTAATGTCTATGTCTATGTGTTATGCTTATGTTTGTGATTGCATTGTGAATGGGCCTTGTCGCTTGTGAATGTCTTATGTCTATGTGTTATGCTGCTTGAGACATTGTGAATGGGCCTTAACTCTTCGCTTGTGTTAATGTCTATGTCTATGTGTTATGCTTATGTTTGTGATTGCATTGTGAATGGGCCTTAACTCTTCGTTTGTGTAATGTCTATGTCTATGTGTTATGCTTATGTTTGTGATTGCATTGTGAATGGGCCTTAACTCTTCGCTTGTGTTAATGTCTATGTCTATGTGTTATGCTTATGTTTGTGATTGCATTGTGAATGGGCCTTAACTCTTCGCTTGTGTTAATGTCTATGTCTATGTGTTATGCTTATGTTTGTGATTGCATTGTGAATGGGCCTTAACTCTTCGCTTGTGTTAATGTCTATGTCTATGTGTTATGCTTATGTTTGAGATTGCATTGTGAATGGGCCTTAACTCTTCGCTTGTGTTAATGTCTATGTCTATGTGTTATGCTTATGTTTGTGATTGCATTGTGAATGGGCCTTAACTCTTCGCTTGTGTTAATGTCTATGTCTATGTGTTATGCTTATGTTTGTGATTGCATTGTGAATGGGCCTTAACTCTTCGCTTGTGTTAATGTCTATGTCTATGTGTTATGCTTATGTTTGTGATTGCATTGTGAATGGGCCTTAACTCTTCGCTTGTGTTAATGTCTATGTCTATATGTTATGCTTATGTTTGTGATTGCATTGTGAATAGGCCTTTAGAGTCAAGAGGCTCGGTAGCACGGATGCGCCGCTACCCACAACGGCCGCGCCTTCCTCGCCTCGCGCGGCCCCGCCCCTTGTCTCGGGAGCGAGGTCCCACCCCCTCCATTTCAGACCGCCCCCTTCGCGACCACCGCGTGGGCGGGGCAGTTTTCTATATATTGTTTGTGAACCTCCGCGAGCCGGGTTCAGATAGACAGAAGCTCAAATGCCAGACTCAGATTGAGGCACACTCGCTCGTCAGTCGTGTGAGAGATCGTCGCACAGGATCACGCAGACAGTCGCGTCAATGTGAGCGCTGACTTGTGCTACGCTGGCAGTGGGAAATTGCGCCTTGCCGTTCATTATCATGCCGCAACGGCATTAGCGGCATCAATCATGGCCACATACGACCCTTCTCGCCGTTAACCAGGGCTGCGAGCTGCCCTTCAGCATATGCCTTTACTTGAATATTTTCGTGTCACTCGCGCGACTGCCAAATTAGATCACGGCAGCACACATTGCCTGGTCATCGTGTCCGGGGACTTGGAGCGTTCGCTCAGACAGTGATGTACTGTGCCGTGTGCATCGCATTCACAACGCAAGACTCCAGCCCCGGCAACAATCAGATCGTGTGCAGCGCCTCCATATATAGAACGATTTTTCTAAGGATGAGCCAAAGTGACAGTTCGCGAAAACAAGTAAACATCACATGTAATTGAGAGAAGTATCCCTCCGCCGCGACAGCTGTTCAGCCACTCCCCTTTGTAAAGTGCTAATGGCTCCTGTGAAAACATCCCTATGCAGAAGTAAGAGTTTCGCTGAGGTATATGCACGTACGCGAGTCCGGGAAATATTTTAATTTAATTACGTATGTGGAAAATCTCTTAACATGCTCTCACAATCAGTAAAAGAAAACTGTTACGAATGTAAATAGAAAGCTCTCAATCACAGATCGCCTCACAACAGCACGAAGACCGGAACCACGTGCATCGGTACGCAGGTCGCATTCAAGTCTGGGTTTTAAAATAAACATAATATTTATCACACACAAAATAAATTCAATGTAATATATAAAGAAAAAATAATTTCTACAGAAGAGCACATAACACTGCACTTCCTAATTTCAATTATTTCTCGTGGCGCACTATATTTTTGTCGGACGAGGACATCACAAAAGAAAGAGTCGAAGCCATTTACAAGTTAGCCAACTGCAAACGAACGAATGCCGGAAGGAAGTCAAATGGGCTCGAGGGCACGACGACCACAGAACCTTCAGTTATGTTGCCAGCACTAGCTGTCACTTTGGCTCATCCGTAGGAAAATCGCTCTATGACAGGTACCTGTTTCTGCCTCCGAGGGTGCCGAGCCAAGCTGTCAGTTGTCCAAGTTCATCATTACAAGCTGGCGGATTTTAATGAAATGTCATTTTTCCCCCTTAGAACAATGTTGTTTAGTATAGTAATTCATTTTATGTTATGACAAAAGGAATTGACGGAATTCTTGTAACGTATATCAGCGCCATTGCCGGTTGGACCGATTTCGGGATAACTCTAAAGACAGAGATTTCCTGGTAAAGAACAATCCAAACCAAACGTTTTCAAGCGGAGTTCACTCGAACGAATGGAAGAAGCCTCGATTACATCAGCAACATATCCAATAGCTTGAGTTGTTCATCCGAACTGGTTATTATAAGATTTTTTACTTCATTTTTATTTTGTTCTAGGGCATTTTAAAAGCATTCTAAGAGCATTTTATTGATCATTTTTGGCGATGTTTTATGTCATCAAAATCCGCCCCCTAATCATTACCAATGAAATCTCATTAATTGCATTGAACCTTTATGTTCATCATTACGATATCAACTTCTGATTACCTTTGATCATATTAAACAATTTTATAGACTGCTCTTTGTACATTACTAATTAAGTTTTTTAATTCGTTTTTTATCAGTTTTTATCAGTAAGTCTCCGCTTGGTCTCGACATGCATTTGTAAATAGTAGAATAAGTTACAATTGTTTTGCTTTTTCTTTTCTTTCTTAGACCGTAAGTTATATTTTATTCCATGAGTCATCATTACTCTCTTTTATTCAACTTTGGATAATTAAATTAATAATAATTTAGTTGCTTCTCTCATTTGTCTTTCGGTCAATCCTGTAATTTTTTCTCACGAGGTTTCACAAGCCTTTCTTTGAGTACCCCTTTGGATACATTGACGAGCTACTAGAGGCCAATTTGTGTGTGTGCTGGGAGCCCACTCTATTGGCTCATGTGCTCACACGTCACGGACGCGCGGTACGCACACAGTATGTGTCCAAAGGAAAATCCCGAATTTTTCCCAAGTCATCCCTCGAACACGTACCATAAACTGAGGTGACTTGGCAACTCAAGAATGAATAGTATCAGAGTAAGTGGACGAGGAGCGGAGGTATAAAGCGGAGAAGGGCTGTGAGCAAGCGAGCCAATCGGTTTTAGTGAACTTGGTGTGGGTATTCGCAAAGTTGTCTATTTACGAACCACAGTTTCAGTGCCGTATCGGATTTGAAAATTCTGGGCCTCCTCCCTCACAGCCTTTTTGCCCCCAGCCCTTGTCCGGTGGCGGTGAAGCGACGAGTGTCCGACGCATATAGGTACCACGGAACAACAACAACTTATATCATGGTTTGACAAAGGACAGATTGAATCAGAGGCGTAGAAATTGTTGACCTCAAGAAGATGTTACACTATTATAAATGTAGATGAATCAGAACACATAGAAGTGAAGATAAGTATCACGAATGAAGTACGAGTACGAATGAAGTACGAGTGAAGTACGAGTGAAGTACGAGTGTATATTTCAGTGAGTACCTGAAGAGAGAGGGAGAGAGAAAGAGAGAGAGAGAGAGAGAGAGAGAGAGAGAGAGAGAGAGAGAGAGAGAGAGAGTGTGTGTGTGTGTGTGTGTGTGTGTGTGTGTGTGTGTGTGTGTGTGTGATGGAGGAATGCCGCTCGCCCCCTCATGTTTCAAACATCAACTTCATTGTTTCTTATTTTAATTTTAAATTCTATAAGTACATTGGACGTTACCTTAATTATTAAATAATGTTTTCTCATAGGGTAAGTTTATCACTATCTAATCCAAAAGTTTAAAGAAAATCATTCGAGCCGTTTTTGAAAAAATATTGTTTGTGTTACTTTTTAATATTACATGCAATATTGGGCAAAAACTACTAAAATTTTCAAAAACATGTACATGGAGATAACGAAAGAACTATGGAGAAAAAAATACTCGAAGAAAAGTCTCTTATCTTTTGTTTTGTAGTTGTAGGGAAAAAATCCAAACTTCTGCAATTTTCGAAGAAAAAATTGGAGACAATTTTATGAAAATTGTGCCCGGAGCTTTATATAAAGTACCCGCAAACTATAAAGAATGTTTTTCAAAATCGAGGCTCTTCGAGTCGAGCCAGATCGACTGGGGAATGTCCATTTTGAAAAAAATCCTATGTATAGTTTAGGCGCTAGTGGTGGTCATAGACGGACGGATGGACGGACAACGGACGGATGGAAAACAAACAATACTTTATCGGTATCAGCGGACCCCAAAACGTGTATTTACGTTGATATCTGGAAATCGATTTTCTGAAGTATTACATAAATTCCTCTATACTACGTATATTACTCCGTATATACGCACTTATACGTCAAAGTAAATAAAATGATGACAGGTTGTTGATGGTCCCCAAACTAACATGAGTACTGGGGAACTCCAGGCGTAATTAAAGCTTCTCCTGATAATTCATGTGCAACTCGGACTTGCTAAACACGGTTTATCAAGAATTTACGGATCCATTATTTGTGGTAATATGATTATTATTTTAGTGCGTAACCTCAAATAAAATTCTGTGTCACGTTGTAATGCGATTGTATTTTCTCTTTTAATACAATGTCGCTTCGACATGAATTAGAATTCTAGTCTTATTATCCTTGTTGGCACACAGGCGGCCAACATTTATTCAAATTTGGTGCCGTAATTGGGATTCAGTCATTTATAACAATTCCTTGGCACTAATTAACGACAAAGAGTATACATTTTAAACGTCCCGCGTTGGACTTCATTTTTGCTGTAAAAACCGCGGGCGGGTTTCCAGGAAGAAAAGCAACACGTCTTTCGTAAGAAACTCTTTGGAAGGACAAACTGCGTTGAAAGTTTGAACTGCTTTCAAAGACGCTCGCGAAATTATTACTACACTTACTACTAACTGGTGCTACAAATTTTCAAGCAACGAACATATTCTTGAAGTCATCAAATGCAAACCTTGTTCGGAAGACCAATATACTAATTTTTATATTATTATTATTTAATTAAAATTACAAAATGTATACATTTCAAATATAACTAAAGAAAAATTATATCCAAATATTATTCACGCCTTGCAAAGATCATTTTTCTACAAAATAGGCTTGGCGTACAAAGTACGCCGCGCAGGACCTTGTGACAAAGCATAGCGCGGGCATTTGAGGGTTAAGCATTTCTGAGAATCAGATGCATTTCCAAATAAAACGCCATGCAAGTCAAATGTTTGAGAATCTTCAACCAAGCGATTTTACAAAGGATCGCCTCGTCATTAAAAAGGTTAAGTAATTCACATCTTGGTTGCATTGAAAAATTAGATTTTTGATGGTTAGTAGCGGACTACCTTCCA
The DNA here is from genome assembly GCA_011170035.1 of Teleogryllus occipitalis. Classification (NCBI taxonomy): domain Eukaryota; kingdom Metazoa; phylum Arthropoda; class Insecta; order Orthoptera; family Gryllidae; genus Teleogryllus; species Teleogryllus occipitalis. The sequence goes on along the minus strand of BLKR01004498.1, from coordinate 51,353 downwards.
GCCGTGCAGACTTCGTGAACAGAGTTTTTTTTTATGTGGACCCTTCCCTGACATTGCATTATGCCCGAATTACGACAGAAAACATTCTTCTTTTCGCCTAGACGAGGTTACATTGACAACTTCAATACTCAATAATTCTTACGCTGAGGTAAACTAATAGTTCTTAAATAATTGTCCTTAGTTCTTAAATAAAGGCGACAGGAGTCTTGTCAGCCCGAATGATCGTCTGTTGCTTTCCCAAAACTCTGATGCTTTTCCAAAAACAAGATATTTTGCAGCTTTAACGATCCTCGATGTTATGGGGATCTCCATATCGTTTACCTAATTATTAAAGGTAAACAAACAATTGTAATCAGATGGTCTTGTGGCGATGCTACAGGGCCCCTATGGACATATCAAAATTAAACAAGTGAAAAAACGAAATTAATACAAATCAAGAAAAGCAACATGTTTTACTTGAAGAGGAGTCTTCGTCGTTGAGGAAAGAATTGTGCCGAAATCAAGATAAGCGGGCTTCATTCAATCGATGGATACATTGTGTTCCTAATGTTCTTAATCTTCTATTTTCGTATGTCCATATGAACCGTAAATGACTACTCTCCTCTGCGTATGAAGAGATATGAACCTAAATGTGTTGTAGAGTATTTATTTTTAGTTCCATCTTGGAGATAAATATTAAAGCAAGATTTTAATTCTTGAAAAATAAACAGTTGTGGAGAGCAATGGTAAGAAGTTGGTACAAATTGCAGTTTTTCCATTTTAGACGTTACATCTGAAACGGGGAAATGTTCTGCAGAAAATAAGTCTCGGTGAAATATCTGTGAAGGTAACCGAAGTAATAAATACTGTAAACTAGTTCGGAAACCGTAGACGATATCAGTCTCTGTAGAGTGTTCCGTATTCGTAATAAAATTACAGGTAGATTAAGTATCCAATTGTGAATGTTTGTGTATCTGAATGCCGAGCGTAAAGTACGAAGAAAATGCTCTACCAAACCATTAGTGCTGGGGTAATACTTAGTGGTAAAACGATGTTGAATACCAAACTATTGTAGGAAGGTGGTAAATAGAGCAGAAGTAAACTGCGAACCTCTGTTAGAAATCAGCAAAACAGGGACTCCAAATCTTGAAATCCAGTTGAAAAAGGAGGCTTGAATAATTTCTTCTGACATCATAGAATGAAGTGGTACGGCTTCAGGCCAGCGTGTGAAACGATGGGCCTCAATGTGAAAATTCTTGTATCAATGATAGTGAACTTAATATATCTATGTGAACTTGGCAAATCCGGTTTTTAAGAGGTGTAAAGATACCAATCGGAGGGTGAACATAGCGAGTTACCTTGTTTGATAGGCATTCAGGACAAGATCGTGTCCAAATTCTACAATCACGCGAAATGAAGGGCGAAACATATTGAGTAGATAATAATGATGTAGGAACCTTAATACCAGGGTGATGCGAGTTGTGTAGATCTAAAAACACTTGTTTACGAAGTGACATACGGTCTGATACGGGATGTCGAAACGTCACAGTATAATTATACATCACTGTCAGGAACATTAATTTGCTCTAACTTGATTGACCAATCATTAGAATTCTTGAGAATTTCTTGAAGTTCCGGATCTGCTTGTTGATAAGGATAGTAAGTTTTTCCGAAATAGGTATTAGAAGAAAATTAAAAGGTGTGACAGAGCATCAGCTACAACATTATCTTGGCCGGGAATGTGCTTGATTTCTGTAGTAATCTGTGAAATAAATTACAATTGATTAATCTGAATGGGTTTTGCTTTGGGATGGTTGAACAAGATGGCTTGAGATAAGCTCTCTTTGGATGCTTGAAAAGCTTTCTTGGATTCTGATGTCCAATTGATGATAGATTTATTCTTCGATGAACGTATTAATTATATCAGAGGTGCCTGAAATGCAGCAGAATGAGACAAATTTATGTAGAAATTCGTGATTTTCACGTATCAGCGTAGTTCACGCTCTGTATTCGGAAGTGGGTAATACTTTAATTTTGTCTGGAAGCGGCGTAACGCCTTCAGGTGTGACATTGTACCCCAGAAAAATGATTTGCGAGCAAAAAATTCGTATTTTTTTACGTTAATCTTGATGCTCGTATGGACGAGCTTGCGAAATATTAGTTGCAGATGTTTCTTGTGTTGATTGTTGGATGTCGAGAAAACCAAAACATCGTCTAGAATACAAAAGTTGAAATCTTGAAGCAGGTTGATCATAAAACGCTGAAACGTTTGTGCGGCGTTTCGAAGTCCAAAAACTCATATATTTAAAAGCGAAATATCCAAACGGGGTCGAAATCGTGGTTTTATCGATATCGGCGGGATTTACAGGAATTTGAAGGTGAGCTTGAAGGAGATCAATTTTTGAAAAAACAGTTGAACCATGTAACTCCGAGGAGAAATCTTACGAATGTTTCAGCGATACGAAGCTTGTCGGGTGCGAGACGTTGAGGATGAAAAAACACAGGAGGTCCTGGTGTTACAACGATGTGTGTAAAGTGGAATGTTTTTTTGGTGTTGGCGTTTTTGTGGATGTAAAAAGTTCAGGGATGGGATGAACTGAAAATGAAATGAAGGTTCCGACAAAACCTTTACGCTAGTTGATGGTAGGTGGTAGGTGCGGACATCGAACACAAAGTTCGTCAATTTGTCTATTAGTGAACACGTGGAACAATCTGATAATAATCCATAATGTGACAGAAGGTCTGAACCTCAAATTGGAGTGGTTACGTCGGAGATCAGAAAACGCTAAGGGTAGTCTGTTCGTAGTTTTAAATCCAAAACTAAATGTTGAGATACATATGTATTTATTAGTGAACCGAAATATTGATTGCAGCCAAAAGTTGTAGATTCTACGTTTTTCTTGAGTCAGATATTCTACGTGGAATCGTGGAAACGTCCTGTATCGACGAGAAATGTTAAGTTATGATTTCGATCATGTACAAACAAGCGATGTAATGTTGGACGAACATCTACAGCCATTACTTGTCCTGCCCGTTTCTCTTGAGGAAATTACACGAGTCAATTCACTTGTGTGCTTTTTCTGCATATTTTTGGAGGTTAGAAACAGGTGTTAGTTGACATGGAGTTGAACGTCGTGACCGAGAAACAAGTGTTGGTCAACAATATGGTTGACGAGGCGACTCACCTGTAGTGTCAGTTCTTGGATGTGGTCGGATAACTTGGAAATTTGGGTTTCCAGTGACACCGACGGTTTAATGGCAGCGACTGTTGGTAGAGGTTGGGGAGAATAAGGCTGCACTTCAATAATTTTGTTGGCAATTATTGGCAAACGATCGCATGAGAGGTCAACTTGGGTTTGAAGTATACCCTGTACATGAGGAGGCAGATGCTGTAACCAAATGGTTTTTAACAACTGTTCACCAACTGGTGTGGCTAAGGTTCCTAAGATGACGCTAGAATTGGGAAGGAATTCTATATCAGAGTTCTTCCAAAAGCAAAACTCGCCTAATGCGCTTTTCCTCTAAAATCGGAATTGATTCAACGGTTGTCAATTTCAGAGTTTCGTATGAGCTAGCAGTAGGCTGGTTGATAATGTCCTGCACTTTGAATACCTATCGCTGGTCGAGTGCAGCAATAACAGAGAAATATTTGGTGTGAGGGTCGGTAATGCTGGATAAAAAGAATTGCGCTTCAATTTGCGAGAACCATAGTTCCACATTGCTCGGCCAAAATTGCGGCAATTTGGGAGTGACGCGGCAATAATAGGATTCACGGGTGGATCAGCATTTGATACCGGGTTAGTGGGTGCAGCATGGTAATCTTGAATTAAATGCTCCATCAGAATTACTAACGTGGCACGTCGGGTTACCAATTATTTGTGGTAACATGATTATTATTTTAGTATTTAAACCACAAATAAAATCCTGTGTCACGTAGTAATGTTATTGTATTTTCTCTTTTTAATTCAATGTATATTCAATATGTATTAGAACTCTTGTGTTATTATCCACGTCGTTGTGGAGATCTTCATATTGAGGTTTACCAAATTATTAAAGATAAACAACTGTAAGTAGGTGGTCTTGTAGCGATGCATACCGATGCCACACTACTATGCGCATGGAAACTTCAATAGATGCAATTTTTTGGAGTACCTACATCGTGCGATCAAATGCTCTGAAAAGTCCATAACAGAGCGTATGTTCCATTTCTTGAATGTAATGTTTCAGCAATATCGAGTGCGAGTCATGTCGTAATTATTCGATGCCAAGGAAAGTCAATTATTCGACGCCATCTTGCCCTTCGTATAACCAACCTAATTAACCCCATTCCCAATGCAAGAACTCGGCTATCAAATATTACATTTATTTGCAAATCACAGATGTTGGACTTACTGGTATACAATTAGAAATGCAAATGTCACTGTCAATTGTGACGCATTTGATCATTTGTGCTTAATTCAAGTAATCGGTCAAGTATTTAAAATATCGATTTCTCTAAAATGTTTAACATTGCTCTTTAGATAACACCAAACCCTTCAGATAGAGTATTTTATTATGTAATGTATTGGAGGAAAATTCTTTTCATATTGCTGCTAATGATGAATACACAAATATAAACTTGTTTCATACTAAATTAACATCATAATAGCACTACGACTTCCGCTTTCGTAACTCACAATTCTACAATATGCCTGTGAATACCTCCAAAACAATCATCTAGTTTGTGAATCAATATGCTGTATAACAGTGTCACCTGGGATCCATACAAAACAATATGAAATATTCTTTGAGTATTGAATATTAAGATATAAAACGCTACTTTCGGACATGTACTGCGATCATTATGTAAATGATACAAGGAATATCTGATCATTTAATATTGCACAACCAAAAACTGTTTCACGCTCATATATAGCGCAAACTTAAACAATATAATGTAAGGATAACCTTGACCTAATACTAATCATCGGGCATAAAGAATCAAAAAAGGACAACAAGGGTATTAATAACACCGTTTGTTAGCTCTCACCACAGCCGCAGCAGCCACAAAGCCAGAATTGGCAGCCTCCACAAGAACAACACGAAGTACAACAGCTAGAATCACAGCCGCCAGTACAAGCTTAACTAACGGGAACTACGCCTCAAGACCTGCTACACTTCCAACAACCACAACCCCAGCAACAATCCGAAGCGACAACTTTCGATGCAAACATCAACCAACCGGACAGGAATAACTTTACAAATAATCCTGGTCGCCTAACCAAGAGCTCATGGCAAAATGACCCTTCAACCCGTTTGAAGAGACACGACTCAGAAGATCTCGATGCTGAAGATAACAGAAGGGGAAGGCGAGACTGATCCAATACTTTCTCAAAACACATTTAGTACGCTTAGCGTGGAAAGCATACCCGATAATATTGAGGAAGAACCTAAAATGTCTGTAGTTCCTCCTATTTTTGTTCCAAATGTCACAAATGTAACAGATATGATCAAGTTTATCGAAAAAGTGGTTGAAGGACAGGAATATCAAATAAAATCATTGTCTAATGACAAAGTTAAAATATTACCTGTCTCTCCAGAAACTTATAGAAAAATTGTGAAACACTTATCGAGTAACAATTGCATTTAGTATAATTATCAATTAAAACAAGAACATGCATACAGGGTTGTAGTAAGAAATATACATCACTCTGTAAATATAAATGATATTAATGTTGCACTTTTGTCATTAGGTCATACTGTCAGAAATATAATAAGTTTGTCATAAAGTAACAAAACAACCTCTTTCAGTATTCTTCGTTGATCTAGAACCACAAAGTAACAACAAAGACATATTCAATATCCGCACGTCCCTTCATACTTTTGTTAAATTTGAACCACCACATATGAAAAGAGAAATAGTACAATGAAAACGCTGCCAAAGATATGAACATACCAAGGCATACCATCATTATCCTCATCGTTGAGTTAAATGCAATAAGAATCATTCTAAGAATGTAAGAAAAACACGCAAACACCACCAACATGTGTTCTATGTGAGGGCAGGCACCCTACAAACTACAAAGGCTATACTGTCTATCAAGAACTACTAAAATGAAAAGGTCACTATAAAGAAAATAGCTACCTTAGAATTTCTCAAAATAAAATGACTTCATAACCTCAACATCACGAACATATTTACTCCCAAACGAATAGCCAAAAGACGTATGCACATGTCACACGACCCAAGCAGGTACATCGAGAAGTAAACCAATACAACTATGATCAACAATCTATACTAAATATCATTAGATGACCTTTCTAAAGATTTGAAAATGTCTTACTTCAACAAAGCCAACAAATAAACTCTCTTCTCAATCTTGTCTCTTTGTTAGTATCCAAGCTTTCAAATGAGTAAATTTTACCGTATAGCAACGTGGAATGCCAACAGATGGGCGCGACATTGTCAAGAACTTGAAATATTCCTATCGCAAATTAAATCGATATTCTACTTTTCTCAGAAAGACATTTCACAGACAAAAATTACTTTAAACTGAAAAATTATATAATTTATGATACTAAACATCCGGATGGCCATGTACACGGAGACACTGCTATCATATTCAAAAAAATAAATAAAAACAATAAAGCCGCGAAGAAAAGTTTTCAAGATCTTGATATGCAATCCATCACCATAACTATTAGTGACTGAAGTGGACCTCTTACAATAAGTGCCCTATATTTTCCACCAAGATTTAATATAAATAAAACACGCTTTGAATCCTTTAACAATTTAGGCTCAAGGTTTGTATCAGGGGGAGACTTCAATGACAAAAACACCCAGTTCGGTCCAAGACTGATTACCACTAAAGGATGATAACTCCAGAAAGCAGTGACAGCGTTTCATCTTGATACTATTTCCACAACAGAACTAACCTACTGGACCCAAATAAAATACCAGACTTACTTGACTTTTTTGTTGTAAAAGGTATTTCATCTGGTTACTACAATATAGAAGCATCGTATGAACTCTCATCTGATCAAACACCTATCATAGTCATCGTTAGTACTGAATGACTTCTACGCCCCGCTCCTGTTGTTCTGACTAACAGAAAAACTAACCGGTGTGAATACCAACGATGGATATTCCACAACACTAGAATTCGTGTGCCTTTAAAATCGGCAGACATTAACGAAGCCACTGATAATTTCACGCAATGAATTCAGAATGCTGTGTGAGATGCTACTCTACAAGAAATCTTTGTTAAATACTGTACAAAGTTTCCGAAGCAAATTGTGAATTAAATTTCTGAGAAAAAATGGGAGGTTAAAAAGAATATAGCAAAATTCAAGATATCCAGTAGACGAAACAAACTACAATAGAGATACAAGACAATTGAACAAACTTCTAAAAAACTATAACAACAGTAAATTTCAAGATTGCATCTCTAGCCTTTCACCAACAGAGGTCTCAGGTTCTTCTCTATTTAAAGCCACGAGAAATCTAAAACAGCCGTACAAATCCGAACCACCAATTAGAGACAAACATTTGAAATGGACAAGAAGTGCTACAGAAAAACGTAGTTTTTGGACATCATTTTGTTGATGTTTTTCAAAGCATCCCACCTACGAATGATGAAGATGATGAAATTCAAGAATACCTTGATTCACCAGCACAATTGGCACTACCTATAAAATTCTTCACTCCTAAAGAAATACTTCAAGTGATAAAGAACGAATTTTCTTGCAAAAGAGCTCCAGGCTATGACCTTATCACTGGTCAGTTACTAAAAGAACTACCTCGAAAAGGGATTGCATTTATCACAACGCTCTTCAATAGTATTATTCGCATTGGACATTATCCCATTCAGTGGAAAGGAGCTGAAATTATAGTATTCCCAAAACCTGGTAAGTCTCCTCATGAAGTTTCGTCTTACTGTTCTATATGCCTTCTTCCAATACTATCCAAGTTATTTGAGAAACAACTTTTAACAAGACTACGTTCTTACATGTCATGCAACAGCAATATCGTACCGGACCATCAATTTGGATTTCGTCAGCAACACTCTACTATAGAAGAGATAAACAGGTTAACATCGTAAATAAAAAGCAGCTCTCAAAATAAACAATACTTTTCTGCTGCCTTTCTCGATATATCTCAGGCCTTCGACAAGGTATGGCACAAGAGCCTCCTGTATAAACTTAAGCGTTGAAGTTTTGTATTAGTTCTGTATTGACACAATTGACGGTGATAGAATTTACAAAGAACAAAAAAAAGAACTTGGTTTCAAATATACGGTGGTCTCACTTCAGAAGTTTTCCACAAGCACTATTGTTTGGACACTTTTACACTCTTTAACATCGTACAGGTTTGAATATAATTTCGTAAGTTTACTACAACATCTTGATAGACGGCTTATCGGCTGACTAGCAGAACGTTGCCCATGGAATCCTTGTTACGACAATTCTTGCGTTCTGGCCTAAATTACAAATGTTCCAAATGTCCTCAACGGTTTGCTAGTATTAGGACTTAATATTTCCCTGAAAGTTAATACGCGGTCGCGACATTTCCTAACTGTGTTTCGTATGAAAAACCTACTCGCGACTGACTGTCAATCAGATACAGGTACTTGTTGAACAATTCTTCCATCTACACTGTAGATGGAAGAATTGTTCAACAAGTACCTGTTGTAGATTCTACAGTGCTGCACTAATTTATATCCCCTCGAAACACGGAGTCTATTTTAGTTCCAATTTCCAGCTACTACATTAGTAGAACTTACAATTACAATTTACTACTACAATTTACACAATAACAAGCTATTCAAACTAATTATAAATTCCCGCCTAACTATTAGTTACATAATACCCAGCCTATGCTGAAAATCCGTTCGCACCTCACCAACCGCGTACGTGCGGTCGCTTCAATGTTTTTCTAGAGAATGATCCCATGCGTCCTTCCACAACCTCATAGGTCTGAATGCCCTCTCTACCCTTTTCTTTACATAATGTGTTCGGGACCATGTTTATCTGCACAGCGTTATGACACCAAGCATGGAATATTACACTCTGTTGATCGGTTGTCCTAACAACGCGTATTCTTTGACTTCCGAGTTTGAAAACGATACCATTATTCCAACGCTCGATGCTGAATTTATCATTTAAACTAAACCCAGGGTTCTTGGATTATCACAAAATAGTCTGCCTGGATTTGAATGGTGTTGCAATTTAATATTACGTTTTACAATTATATATATATATATATATATATATATATATATATATATATATATATATAATGCGTTTAATTAGCATATACTTAGCCTGAAATTATGAACTACTTGTTTTGTTCTGAGTGTGTCAGTCAGCTTTATGGACGTTGTAAAAATCGGAGATAGGCGAGCGATTGCGCCATAAGGTTAAAACCAGCTTAGTAAACAGTATTGTTCACAAGCGATCCTTATCGCCGTGTCCCGCCCCTGCCTGAGTCCTAGTGACGCAGCACATTGGCGGTGTCTCGGCGCGCGTCCCCGCTGACCTTGACCAGTCCATGCGACGCTCCGCCCTGCATGGGGCAATGTGCCCCCGCACCAAGGGCGCGATCTTTCAAAGAAATTGCAGTTGTGTAATTTGTTAAAAAAACAAAAGAAAACACCGGAATGAAATTTATGTCATATTAAACAGTGCAAAAAACACTATCCGTTGAAAAAATTTGAAGAAAAAAAAAATTGGAGCCGTTTTCGAGAAAATGACATTTAAACATTTATTAAACGTGGAATTTTGAACTCATTTTCACAGAAAACGTTTCAGTTTTCGAGAAAACTATTCTGATCTATTCTATCAATTAAAGCACGTGTTTCAGGAGCATTTTGCAATAATGTAAACAAATTGCCGCTAATGTAAATTTTAAGGACGTGAGAGACAAGTCAAAAAAATATTTTTGAAGATTTGAAAAAACAAAAGAATACAGCAATGGGCCGTTTATGTCATTTTATAGAGTACATCTAGCCAAAAGTTTAAAGGCAAAATATGTAGCCGTTTTTGAGAACGTATTGTTTTTGGTATTTTTTAATATTGCACATACTGCTCGCAATATTGCGTGAAAACGTCTAAAATTTTCAAAAACATATACATGACCGTAATGAAAGAACTTACTATGGAGGACAATTTTTATATGTATTTTCAGTTTTGTATTAGTAGGTATAACCTGAACAATTTCAAACGTTAACAGTTAACAGTGAAACAGTTGAAAAATATTCAAACGTCAAAAGTTAACCGTGAAAATCGGACCTATGCCTTCTTTGTAAATGTATTATGGAGCCATTAAAAAAAATGAAAATGTCCCTGAGGTTTTATGTAAAGTACCCCCAAATTTTAAAGATTGTTTTTGAAAATTGCAAAGCATCCAGTGGAGCCATAACGACTGGGGAATATCCATTTTGGAAAAATCTTACTAAAGGATTAGGTGCTGGTGGTGTTCATTAAACCGTTAACCATAACCATTTTCGGTGTCAAGATCCAAAAATTTCTGAAATTTGACTACATAACGTGTTAGAGTATGTATTTTACTATATATTAGAACACGATTTATTTACTTTTCTATGTTACGGCCCCACCATAGAAGTGTTTGTGACGAAAAATCATGTTTTTTTACCGGAGCATTACATAACTTTCTCTACACTACGTATATTACTCCGTATACGAGAATGTAAAAAGTGGTCCTACAGAATGGCACAAACTATCTCCTTTCTAATTCCTTTTGGTCTGCATTAGCTCTTCGGTCTTGCCCCACCCTCCTGCCAACAATTATTTGAAAATTTCTCTATTTTTCAGTTTTCTAATGGTAGAACCGAAATATTATTTTAAGAATATTAAGGAAGAGTAAGTCTTTGACCTTTATGGTAATTTTCATTGAAAAAATTGGAGCCTTTTTTAGAAAATATAGTTTAAGCGTTAGTGTAAATTTGAAATTTGAAACTTTTTCATTGAATTTTTTTAGTTTTTGAAAAACTTTATTGGAAATAATTTGAAGCACTTCCAGTCACAAATGCAAAAGTGTATACAATTCGCTGGAAATGTGCATATTAATCACTTGAGAGTTATTTTAAAAAAAATTAAATTTGCGTAACTTTTGAAAGAAAAAAAAACAGCAGAGTTCTGAGTCGTTCTAAATAATGCTACTAGTGCTATTTGCACGAAAAAATTGTTGAAAAAATTTGGAGCTGTTTTTGAGAATGGCGTTTAAGCGTTTCTGAAAAAGTTGATCATGAGCTTATATTGCGACTGAGGTTCGCCTCACGTCTTGAGGAACCGCCCGTGATCAGGTGAAAATTACCTGGTGACTTCTCTCCCGATCAGGTCCGCCTTCTATTACCGGAGTCTGGTGCCGGCTAGCTCAGGAAGTAGTGAGAGCCTGAAATAGGGGGCGGTGGATGGACGTTGCTATTTTACAAAAAAAAAGTTCTAGAAAGAATGTAAAATTTAATAATAAAAAAAGCAAAAAACCAAATTATAAAAAAAAAAATCACAAATCCTGCGCATGAGCTCAGCGATATCTTTTCCCTTTCCCTAATTCTTAATTATAATACAATATTAACAAAATAAAATCTTAAAAATTAAATTTACACAAATCTATGTATATATCTACACATGTACTCATAAATACAATAATGTTAGGAACAAACCGCAGCTAATGTAAATATTAACGACGTGAGAAACAAGTGAAAACTAGAGGTGCTACAGAATGGCACTGATTTTCTCGTAGTAAACTTTTCTGATTTCCTTCGGGTGGAGTGGTACTGTACAGCCTTGTCCCTCCTACTTCCCTGCTGCCATCTATCGCCGCACAATGTACATTTGTTGACATTTTCTCAACTTTTCGGTTTCCTAAATGTAGAACTGAAATATTACTTCAAGAATATTAACGAAGGGTAAACCCTCGTCCTAAATAGAAATTTTCATTGAACAATTTTGAGCCGTTTTTAAGAAAACGGCGATTAAACATTAGTTTGAATGAGAAATTGAACCTCTTTTTCGCAGGAATTTAATGAGTTTTCGAAAAACTTCATATAGAGACATTTGAAGCACGTGAAGTGTATTATACTCTATTCTTGAAAGAAATTTAATGAAAAAATTTGGAGACGTTTTTGAGAAAAATTTGGAAACGTCTGCGACTCCATGTAAAGTACCCCCAAATTTTAAAGACTGTTGTTCAAAATCTCATAGCTTCAACTAGAGCGTGATCGAAAACTGATTCTTCAATTTCTAGGCGCTAGTAGTGTTTTAGATATTTATTTAGTAAAAAACTGTAAAAAAACTGTATGCGACGTTTGGGGGAGAAAATCATCTGCGCACGCTTTCTTGAGTTTCAGAATCCCATCCCAAGAATTTAACTATTAATAGTTGAAAGAAGAAAAAATAGTAATAATAATAATAATACTAATAATAATACTAATAATAATAATAATAATAATAAATTTTCAAAAGTGAGGATCAGGAAAACTGGACAAAAACCCGATCGAGATGGGGGTCATTGACTCGGAAGCTGAAGTACATTACTTATTACAGACATATTAAGTCTTTTTAAAAATTATAAAATACAAATGTAAAGTAATTCATTATAATATATCATTGTTTTGTTAAAGTAAACATTATTTTTCTTTTTGACTATCAGTATAGTCTCTAATTGTATAGAAACAGTTATGCAGCAGAAAAGATTTTACTTTTAACTTAAATTTGTTTATTGTATTGTACGTGGATTTCGTGTAGTGAGCTGTTGATACTAACACTCGATGAACATGATTTCTACGTCGTGTGTTATAACTTTAAATATCAGTATTACATGAAAATATGTTCCCACTGTTAAGTCAGTTTTAACAAATACTTCAGATTCGTAAATAAATAGGAAAGGCAATGGTAAGATTCCAAGCTCAATGAAAAGAGACTTGCAGGGATCACGCGGATGGCATTTTTTCATTATTCGGATAATTTTCTTTTGCAATCCAAATGTCTGGACACTAAAGGATGAGCTTCCCCAGAATATTCTGCCATATCTCAGGCGGGAATGTAGTACATTTGCAAAATACACGCAACGAGATGCATGATGGCTAATAGAATTAGAAATAATTATGAATGCATAACATGATGAGCCTCATTCCGCGCTCGACTGTGGAACCGAACGGATCGTTCTTGTCGGTGTGACCAGTGATAACCGTGCGACTTAGTAAAAATTGTGAACCAGCGCAAATCTTGTGGTCTGTGGAAACAGTCCACTAGTGAGTGCTACGCATTATGTACAATGGATACTGCCCGACAACCGGGCAGCTCATCAATAATGCGTTAATAACGCTCAACAGTGATTATTCCATCCCAGACCTAAACACATCGATGCTGTACGAACAAACAACGGCAACCGTCAGTGACGAAGTTACATCAATGGAATCTCAACCAAGTCAAACGACAATGGAACGTCAACCAAATCAACAGACATCGATGGAGCAGCAAAACCCGGATACTCTACAAGGTAACGCTTCAGGCCAACATGCCGCAGGGCAAAATTTAAAGCGTCCTTCAGATGGTGATACCTCGTCTAACGACACCAAAAGGTATAACCTGCATTCAAAACAAGACAACATAGACAGTTCAACCCAGTATAGTTATTCGGTCCGAACTTACAACAGATTTGAAGAACTGAACAAAATACCAGATCCCAACAATCAGAATAGGTTTAGTTACGTTAATGAAACCTCGCCAAGTGTGTCAGAATCAGTTAAAATCCCACCAATTTATGTAGCTAATATAACTAACATCACGAATTTCAGCAAGGAAATCAATACAAAAGTAACAAACAGTTTCACACTTCAATTCATAAATAATAAAGTAAAAATACAACCTGAAAAAGTCAGTGATTTCAGAGACATAACCAAATATCTAATCAACACAGGAAGACAGTTTCATACCTACAAGGACCCAGCAAATAAGAAATTCTCAGTTGTATTTAAAAATATTCACACATCCATCACAGAAGAGGAAATCTACACTGAATTAAAAGAAAAACATCCATCACTCGTTAAAGTTACTAGACTCCGAAAAGACAGTAATCCAATTCCAGTAATAGCAGCTGAATTCAACGGGGAAGAAAACATAGAAAATATTTTAGAAATAAGACAAATTTGTAATCTAATAGTAAAAGCTGAAAGGAGAAAAAGACCTAAAGGCCCCATTCAATGCATGAGATGTCTAGATTTTGGCCATACAAAAAATAATTGTAATCATAAAATAGCATGCATTTATTGTTCCAAAAATCACTATTCTGCAACTTGCCCCCATAAAAATGAACCATTTAAATGTTATAACTGTCAAGGAAACCACAGAGCAGACCTCAGAACAGTAGAATGCCCCTATTATAAAAAAATAAGCCAAAAACCTAACCTCAAAGATCCTCCAATTAGATCTAGAATCAATGGGTCATCATCAGCACCACCCCAAAATAACCAAGCAAATTTCCCCAGACTGTCTAACACTCAAAATATCCCAAACTTTACACACACTAACCACACAAACACAGAACAACATAATAATCAATTCTATAACTCCCAAAATCGAAATCGTCAAACACACTCGAGCGAGAATAACTTTCTCAACTCCCTGATCAATACAATAGCCACTCACATAATCAATATAATCAACTCAATTATTCCAACCATAATAAATAATATCCATTCATCTATCTCAGCATACATTAATAACAATTACACAACAAACACAAATTAATAACTTAACCATACTCAATTGGAATGCAAATGGTATAATCAACAAAGTTAACGAACTCAAATATTTTATGCAAGATAAGAAAATTGACTTTGCCTGTATAACTGAAACACACTTAAACAATAGTACAAAATTCAGCATACCAGATTATAAAGCAATCAGAGCAGACAGACCAAACTCTAATGGAGGAGGAGTAATGATATTAATAAAGAGCACAATACCATTTTATCCAATAACACTACCACCAACCCCAGGAATCGAAAAAGCAGCAATTAAGTTTATTAATAACAGCTATCTGGAAACTACACTTATAGTAGCATATAAGCCCCCCAATGTGAAAATTCAGCATACCAATTTCATTGGTATTATTGATCAACACACCCCAACAATAGTCCTAGGTGATCTTAATGCAAAACATACAGAGTGGGGATGTAAAAACAATAACTCAGCTGGGACACAACTACTACGGCTAGTAATCAACAACAAATTAAGATTCATAACCCCTAATGAACCAACCTACTACCCATTTGATCACTATAGGAACCCTGACCTGTTAGACATAGGCATAACAAATATGCAACAAATGTTTTTCTCCACAGTACACCATGAAATGGACTCAGACCATCTACCAGTAATAATCACTACACAACAGTCACTCCCCACACACTCACCCACTCCACAACTCAATACTCACAAAATTAATTGGCAAATATTTAAAAATAATGTTAAAATAAACATCCCAAAGTTCAAAATATTAAGTACCCCTCTAGAAATAGATCAAGCAATCACAATACTCAATAACATAATATTAAGAGAACTAGAGAATAGTAAACCAAATAAATCACCTACAAAAACACAGAATAAAAACAATGAACTACCCAATAACATAAGAAATCTAATGCACATAAAGAATAAAACAAGAAGATTATGGAATTACACTAGACGCCCTGAAATTAAAAAGGAACTTAATCTATTAACATATATTACCAAAAAAACACTTTTCACACACAAACAGCAACAATACAACACCATGATTAAAACATTAAGCTCAAATAACAATACACTGTGGCAATTTAAAAATAAAATACTAAAGAAAAAAAATACCATTCCTCCACTTAATACCAACACAGGGAAAAAATTCTCACCCTTTGAAAAAGCTGAAACACTAGCAAATCATTTTGCAGATACATTCAAACCAAACGACTCACTCCCACACATTCAACACCAAACAATCACACAGATAGCAACAGCTCCTAATTATAATGTACCCTCCAGAATTAGATACATATCTCCTCAGGAAATAACAAACATAATAAAAACACTCCCTAAAAAGAAGGCTCCAGGACATGACAGAATAAACAACAAAATCCTAAAAAATCTGCCACATCAAGCCATAGCATTCTTAAATAATATTTATAACTCTTCATTAAGAATAGGTTACTTCCCACTTTTATGGAAACACTCAATAGTAATACCCATTCCAAAACCTAACAAACATCCATCTAATGTAGAAAATTATCGACCAATAAGCCTGTTACCCTCGTTATCAAAAATTCTTGAGAAACTTATTCAGAAAAGACTTAGTAATTACCTCAATAAAAATGACATCATTCCCAGACACCAATTTGGATTCACAGAAAAGTTATCAACCACACATCAATTATTAAGAATCACAGAACATATCCATACAGCATTCCAAAGAAAACTACATACTATATCAACCTTTCTAGATATTTCCCAAGCATACGACAGAGTATGGCATCAAGGTCTCATGTACAAACTAAGAATCAATGGCACACCCAAATACCTAACCAACATCATCAATAGCTTCATAAGCAACAGAACCTTTTCAGTGTCAGTAGATAATCATCTCTCAAACCCCAAACCAATATATGCTGGACTTCCTCAGGGCTCCCCTTTATCACCGGTGCTATTTAATCTCTACACAGCTGATATCCCTACATCCAACACAGTCAAAACAGCACAATTTGCAGATGATACAGCATTGTATTGCTCAAACATATCACTAGACACAATAAGAAACACATTACAGCAACATCTAAATCTAATAGATTCATGGTCACACAAATGGAAAATTAAACTAAACCCATCTAAGTCAACTGCAAAAATATTTTCACTAAAAACAATATCAACACCACCACCTCTCACACTGGGAAATAACATCATTCCTTGGACTCCACAAAACAAAACAGTGAAATATCTAGGTCTGCATCTAGACACTAAACTCAACTGGAAAGAACATATAAACATTAAAACACAACAAACAAAAGTCAAACTATTTCAATTAAAACCATTAATAAACAACCATAGTAAAATAACAATAGAAAATGCCAAACTCATATATACATCCATAATTAGACCCTTAATGCTCTATGCTTGCCCTGTCTGGATCAATGCAGCAAAAACTAATATACATAAAATACAGGTCATACAGAACAAATTCCTACGAACAATAACCAAAGCACCCTGGTTCATTTCAAACAAACAACTTCATAAAGAAATTCAAATAAAACCTATCATACATCACATCACAAAATTATCCCATAATTTTTACAATAATATGGCAACAATTACACAAATATCTCAATACAATCTAGGCAAAGCACCCATAAACCCCACCAGAATAAAAAATAGATTTCCCAAACACGTTTTTTACATCCAATTTGCTGATTTAGATGATCCTTTGTGAGGTGCCTAGTGGGTTTCCTCTCCCTCAAGTAATAGATGTAAAGTAATAATAGTTTAGTTTTTTAAAATAGATCATAAGCATCAAAAACATGTGAAAAAGTTTGTATTGTAAAACTGAACCATGTATACCATTCAAGATAATAAAATGATTAAAAAAAAAAAAAACATGATGAGCTTAATTGGATTTAATTCTGTTATATGTACATTCCATTTGAGGTTTGATTGAAATGAGTGACCTAGAAATTTTGCTACCTTAACATCAGCTAATTGCATATTCTTCATTTTCAAAGGAGCATGCGATTCCTGATTTGAAATGCAAAAATGCATTGAAACCGTTTTTCTTTTGTTAACTATTAATTTGTTCTTATAAAACCAATTTGAAACTTCTGAAATTGTACGATTTATTGTTTCATTTTTGCAATGAACATTAGTTCCATCGGCAAACAGAACTGTTCTTCCATTTTTAATAGATGAGGGCATATGGTTTACGAACAACAGAAAGAGGATAGGACCTAATATCTAACCTTGTGGGACCCCATGTTCAATTGGAAAGATAAGTAAATAATGTCCTTTCGTTGCAGTACGGTATTTCTACTCTTTGAAATCGATGTTTACGGTACGAGGTTATCCAATCTAGGGCAATACCACGAGTTTCATAAGAAGGTAATTTTGAGAACAAGATGTTATGGTTAATAAAGTCAAAACCTTTCGAAAGATCTAAAAATACAAATGTGTCTTTCATTTAGGTCCATTGATGAAGCAACATCTTAAATAGAAGGAAAAATGTCAGTTTCCGTAGAGTAAAAAAAAAACCGCTTGGTTTTACCTGAGAAAAGTTTCCATTCGCGTATAGAAAAGCCTCTCTAATATTTTTGAGAAAACTGACAAAGGATAAATTGACCGGAAATTTTCAATTTCATTTTTGTTTCCCTTTTTAAAAAGTGGATTAATTTTTGCTGTTTTGAAAATATTCATGTGCACAAGGAAGCATTGAAAATGTGAGTTAATGGGTGCATAATTGCAGGTGCACACGTTTTTAATAAATAAGCCGGAAGTTCATCTAAAACAGATGAATATTTATTTTTTAGTTTACTGACTATTCTGAGGATTTCGTTGGAAGACGTTTCGAAAATAAACATCGTGCCGAAATGTTTTTGAGAAGTATATGATGTTGAATTTTGTGCTTTTAGTCCCTTCGTGTTTACTTCGTGTCCCTTCGTGTTTACAGACAGACGGACGGGCGTTTTGTTTTCAATTGCTTTTTTGGCATCAAGGACCAACAAAACTGGAATTCTGGCTACACCACGTTTTAGAGGATTTTTTCTCTTAATTTAGCCACTGGATTTATCTAGTTTCTTGTTTTGACGGCCCGGCAATGAATTTGTTTCTGTCAAAAATTCGCCGTTTTTTCGCCCAGTATTACATAACTTTCACTATACTATGTATATTACTCCGTATTACTACGTATACGAGAAATTAAAAAGGTCAATTTTCTAATTTTTGAAAAAACAAACAAACAAAAGAATAGAGGAAAATGGCCTTGATGGCATCTTATAGATTACATTTTGCACAATCCCTACCAAATTTTTTTAAAATATCTGGAGCCGTGTTTTCAAAAATTCTTTTTTTATTTTTAAATTTGTCACATTTATCACTCAATAGTGCGCGAAAACTACTGAAATTTTCAAAAAAGTCTATATGACCTTAATATAAGAACTAACTATGGAAAAAACATTTTACTTGAAGAAAAAATCTCTATCTTCAATTTTCTAATAAAAATAAGCTGAAAAGATTTCAAAAGTTTCAAAAATTCGAAAATTCATTTAGCAGTGAAAATCTTATCTACGTCGCCTTTGTAAGAATATTTCACTCTTTTCTTCCAAAGAAAAAAATTGGAGCCGTTTTTGAGAAAATGTTGAAAATGGCCCTGGGGCTTCATGTAAGGTGTCCCCAATTTTTAAAGAATGTTTTCAATACCGCAAAGCTTCAATTCGTCCCAGATCGACCAGGAATATGCATTTGGGAAAAATCCTGTGTGTGGCCTAGAAATGTTCTACGTTATGCGCTAGTGGTGCTCACTGACAGCAGAAGGCAGACAGAGAGACGTAGGTTAAAAAATTCTTCAAGGGCTAAGTACCAAGGACTCACTATTCTTTGAAACTGACCACATAACATGTTAGAGAGACAGTCTACGTCATTTTAGAACTGGATTTATCTCCTTTTTCTGTATCAAGGCCTCACAATACGAGTTCTGGTGTCGAAAAATTACCGTTTCTTGCCGCAACATTGTATAACTTTTTCTATTTTACTTCTTTTTTCCGTATAATACGTATGTATACGATAAAGAAAAAAGAATCCCAGCGTAACGTAACACTAAAATAGCTGCTTCCCTATCCCCATAAAACGCAGCGTAACTCTTCCGCACACCCCTTCCCCCTCTTTTCCGTTACGTAATTTATGGGCGACCCGAAGCCTTTTACCACACAATGGAGGTCTGCGGCCGGTGACCGGTGCCCTCGTGCGGGAGTCGAGCGCGCTGTTAGTTGTTGCGACTCGTCGCCGCCGTCGTCATCGGAAATCGCTCCTTGTGTTTGCGGAAGGTGAGTTGCGCTAATACAACATAATAATCATGTTGAGCTCTTGAAGCCTTGTAAAGCTGAAAGACCTTCTTGTCAAAATATTTTTTCTCACGAAAGCAATTAAAGCTTCATGAATTCGTATTCTTCACATTTAACAATCCATCTGTAGGTAGATGTTACAACTAATGGGAAGGTGTTTAAAACATCGCTCTTTTAACTGTGTATTGACAGCGATTTATATGACAAGACCTTAGTTTCAAAGGCCGCGTTTGTTTTGAAATTTTACTCAATTTATTCAAAATAACCTCGACTTGTTGATGGTATCACAACCAAGGGAGTATTCTCATTATGAATGTACATTCCTATAATCCGGAGCATAGAGAAAGAATTGTACTCACGTTTTCTGAGTCCTTTCTTTTAAAAAAAAGGTTTTACTTTCTCATTTTCGCTTACGCCGTAGAGAGAAACTTACGCAAAGCGAAGTTTTACTTTGGAAATACTGCGGAAAACGGCGAATTTTCCGCAGAATAACTCTTACTGACGGGCCCTGACATGGAAAAATTGGATAAATCCAGTTGCTAAATTTTAAAAAAATTCTCTATCACGTGGTATAGTCAGAATTCATGTTTTATGGATCCTTGATGACGAAAAATCGGTTGACGGCAAAACACGTCTGTCTGTCCGTCTGTGTACACCATTAGCGCCTAACGTAGGATTTTTTCCAAACTAGATATTCCTCGGTCAATGTGCTTCGAGTCGAAGCTGTGCGTTTTTAAAATAGTGGTGATGCAGAATGGCACAGACTTTCTCGTAGTAAGGTTTTCTAATTTCCGTGGTGTGGACTCGCTTTACGGTCTTGCCCCATCCTCTTTGCAGCTGCCATCTATCGCCGCCCTAAGTACATTTTTTGGACATTTTCTCAGTTTTCTAATAGTAGAACTAATAATAATAATAATAATAATAATAATAATAATAATAATAATAATAATAATAGAAGAAATATTACTTTATGAATGTTAAAGTAATGAATGTTATGTGTAAAACCTCGTCATAAATGCCAAGTTTTAATGAAAAATTTGGAGCCGTTTTTAAGAAAATGGGCGTTACTGTATGTGCTAAATTTGTCTAAAAAAGTCTACGAGGGAAATCAACGAAGAATAGATAAGTTAACCGCGGTATAAACTGTAAATTCAAAGATATCTTGATCAAAGGCCTAACATCAAATCATTTATTAAATTCACTAAATTGTTTGCTAAAAAGGTAACAAACTTTGTTAAATTTTGTTCTTTATAAAAGAAAGTGATCTTTCATTTAGTCAATCCAAACAGTAATTGACTAGGAATAAAATCATTCTATTTCAGATTCCCAGCAGCGCTGTGTAGTCTGCGGATCCTATAATCCATTATAAAGGTAATAAGGATTATAATATATCGTGACCCATTGACCCAGCAAGCCGGACGCTAAGATCTTTGCCAAATATTAATGTAGAGAAAATTTGTATATCTCAATACACATATATATATATATATATATATATATATATATATATATATATATATATATATATATATATATACACACGTACGTATAACGAGAAAGTAAATACGTTATTAAAAATATGGGGCTACTTTACATGCAGCCCTTGGATATTTTCAAAATTTTCTCAAAAATGGTTCCAAAGATTTTCTTTAATTTTTTAAAAGAATAAAGTAAAATACTTTAATAACGATGGCATAGGTCCGTTTTTCACTGTTAGCTTTGAATTTTCGATAATTGCAAAAGTTTGACATTTTTTCGGCTTAGTCCTACCATTAAAAACTTACAAAAATAGATATATTTTTATCAGGTAATTATTTTCCATAGTTCTTTCATTACGGCCATGTACATTTTTTATTTTTTTGTGGTATTCGTGCAATATTGCGTGCAATATTAAAGAATAACACAAAAATTTCTCAAAAACGAGTCCTATTGTTTCTTTAAACTTTTGATGCTAAATGTACTTTATCAGATGACAAAAACCCCATATTGCTGAATACTTTTGTTTTTACAAAAAGTACAAATATGAAATTCTTTGACTTGTGTCTAACCTTGATATTATTTACATTAGTGGCAATTTGTTCAGATTATTGCTTTTATGAGTAAATGTGTTGTAAGTTGTGGTTGATAATGTTTCTCGAAAACGTGAAAGTTTTCTATAAAAATTTGCTCAAAATTTGGATTTTTAGAAATGCTCAAACGCTATTTACTCAAGAACGGTTCCAAATTTTTCATCAATCTTTTCGTACTGTGACGATCCAGATGGACTCGTCAAAAGCAATATTTCAATATGTTTTAATAGGGACGAAATGTTACGTATTTTCAACGACAAATGACGGGTTCGGGAGTATTTATAGTGGTATTTATTTATTTATTTATTTATTACGCCGAAGCTGACTAACTGTTGGAATACAATCAGACCGGAGTAAATAAATGATGAAGTTAGATTTTAGGCTGACAATAAATAAATAGAAACTGGACTTTTGCAAGAAATTCTAAAGAATCATAACTTTTTTTTGCCGAGAACGTATGTAAGTAAATATGTCGAATTAAATAACAGACCTTGAAAATACATTTAAGTGGAAAAAAAGTACCAGAATAAATATCCATATAATTAATACAGTAAAATGGTGATCTGAGATATAGATAACCACTAGATGTATTCGTATGATCAGGGTGTTTATCGGTGTAAAAAAATTTTCTATTTCCGCAATTGTAATCAGTTTTGCATTTTCGTAATTCTTAAAAAGTTATTTACAAAAAAATAATTAAAACAATAACACAACGTCCTGCGCAAAATATGAGTTGGGGAACCTGCGGCATATCATTATTATAACGCCATGTCTCCGAGCGCATGGCCAAATATAAACAAATTGAACAATGAAAGTTGTGAATGTAAAAAAGTTTACTGAGTTACAGACTGACAACCAAGTGTAATAAGGTATTCACAAAAAATAACTGTTACAAGAACTCAACGTTCTTCGCAAAATTTAAGTTGGCGAACCTGTAACTGCTGAAAGCGAATTTTGAAAGCGCCAATACATTTGGTGTTCGTGTGCGGTTCGGTGCGGTTGAACAGCGAATTTAGTTACAGAAAAGTGGCAGCGAATTTGGCTAACAGCGAAGGTTAGTATATTGTATCCGATTACATCGCACGCAGAGATAAGTTCTGTGCAATTTTTATATTAGTGTCTTATATTTGATATTTTGAATTGGTAGGTACAAGATTTTTTTACGAGCACATGGCTTAATTCTACATCCATCTTGGTGCAGCAGAATAGCATAGTTTCATGTGCGTGCAGTGCGGTTTACCAGTGGTTAAAGGTTAGTAATATCCAATTACATTGCAAGTCAATTGCATTATGCCAACATACTCCAAGATGTGCAGTAGATTACATTGTATGGCTCACTTTTATCTTTTTTTACACTAACGAGTGCCACAGTCGTTTGTATCTTGGCCCATAAGAATTTCGAAATTCCTGTTATTTGCATGTATTAAGATTTTAAGTATTAAATTTTAGTTCCAGTAACATTAAATCCTCAATGTTCATGAATGTCTTTTTATTTATTTTTAGGACTAAAAGTTATTTTTGTAATGTTAGATAATCTCTTAAAAATTTTTTCTTAAGATTCTATTTCTTTTAAAAGTTTCTTTTTCTCTTCAAATTCTTTCTAATATATTTGTATTTGTTATTCTTCAGACCTAAATTAACTGTTTTCACTCTATTTTGCGGTTATTTATAATATAAGCATGCATTTTTGCAACAATTTTATTTCCCATATTTTGTTTTGATAGGTTCAACCTTCATTCTGCCTACATCTTGGTGCATTTAAATAGCGCAGAGGGACTTGAAATAAAGGTTAGTTTAGAGATATATGTTCTGATTATTAAATATATATTCAAGATAAAATTCTGCAAATTAAATAGCACTATGTATTATGATTTTAAGAATTACATTTTAGTTCTATTAACATTAAATCCTCAATGTTCATAGATGTTTTTTTTATTTAGGACAAATATGCCACGTAAAAGACCTCTTACACTGGAAAGAGAAGACAGAAGAAAACAGGAAAGGCGGGCTCTGTCAAATGAACATGCAAGTTCAAGCAGATGAAACGCATGGCATCCGTCGCAATAGAAGTGCAAGCAGAGACCTTCCACTTAGTTATGATGCTGCCAGAATATATAAATCTGACAGTGAAGTTCCATTGTTCAGTGTTGGTGGAATGTACTGTAGATGTTGTCATTGTTCTGCAAAACTTTTCCGAGGTGAGCAGAATACTTCTATATGTTGCCATAAGGGGAAAATAAAATTACCACCAATTGCCGTGCCTCAGTTTCTTAGAGAGCTAATCGAAGCAAATGATTCGACAACAAGAAATTATCTTGAAAACATACGGCAGTATAATAATGCTCTGGCTTTTGCATCTGTTCAGTTAAATGCTGTTCATTTATGAGGGTCGGGGCCTTATTGTCTAAAAATTCATGGACAGATATATCATGCTGTTGGGCCTTTGATTCCAGAAAATAACATTCAGCCATTATATGCAGGTTTATTCATTTTAGATGCAAGTGAAGCCGTAAAAAAACGTATAGATAGGCATGAAAATCGTTTTTGTGATAGATATATTATGCAGAATTTACAGGAAATTATTCTCCATATAAATCCTTATGCTCAGCTTTTTCAACACATGAAGAACATTACGGATCATGTTCAAAATATGGAGCTAAAATTCTCCTTGGAAAATTCATTTGATAAGCGTCGGTACAATATTCCAGTATCGGAGGAAATAGCTGCAGCCTTTATGTTTGATGAGGGGGAGAAACCAGGAAAATTTGACTTCGTAGTAAGATCAAAAAGCTCAGAGAGAATTTCCATTATATCGAACATGAATCCTCATGTTGACCCTATGAGCTATCCACTCCTGTTTCCCTGTGGTGATTCAGGATGGCAGCCAGGCATTCAGCATGTTGATATATATAGAACTGCAGTTAGGAATTCAACAACACAACTGCGGTACTATTGCTATCGTTTGGCAGTTCATGACAATTTAAGTTTACTACATTGGAGGGTGGTATGCATTCTCTTTTTAAATTACCAGTTCCTATTCATGAATCATCTGTGGCCAAAATCAGAGAAGATTCTGTGGAAGCAAAGGTTTTACAAAAAGCATCACTAATTATTTGGGATGAAATATCAGTGGTTTCCAAAAATGCTCTAATTGTCTGTAATAAATTATTACAGAATATCATGAAATGTGATTTGTTGTTTGGTGGGAAAGTTATTCTGTTTGGAGGAGATTTTAGACGGACCCTTCCAGTTATTAGACGTGGTACCCGTTTATCCATTGTTGAAAACTGTGTAAAAAATTGTTTATTTTGGAAGTTCATTAAAAAAGAAAACTTACAGAAAATATTAGAGCAGCTGCTGATCAAGAATTTAGTGAGTGGTTATTAAAATTAGGAAATGGAACATTGTCATCTCACCACTTACAAGATGAATTGGTGGAAATACCTTCACAGTGTATATGCAATTACGATGACTTAATAAGCAATGTATTTCTTACCCACAAAATTAATGAAACAAATATTGACGCTCTAACAAATGTTGCAATACTGTGCACAAAAATGACTATTGTTCAGAAATTAATAAAGACATTGTTGAAAATTTGGTGGAAGGTCCTTCTAAAACATATTATAGTATTGACTGTGTTGAAAGTGAAGATCACTCCTCTGCCCAGTTATATCCTCTAGAATTCTTGAATAGTTTAACTCCATCAGGTCTCCCACCTCATATTCTTACACTGAAAATTAACACAATTGTGATGTTAATAAGAAATTTAAATGTTAGAGAAGGTTTGGTAAATGGAACGCGCATGATTGTGAAGGCATTGCATGACCTCTGTATTTCTGCAGTAGTTATTGATTCAGGGAAGACCGTTTTAATACCCAGAATTCAGTTATGTCCTTCTGATTTAAGCCTTCCATTTATGTTGTGTAGAAAATAATTCCCGCTAAGAATTGTCTTCACTATGACTATTAACAAGTCACAAGGACAGACACTTGAGCGAGTTGGTATTTATTTACCTACGCCTGTTTTCTCACTTGGCCAGCTATATGTAGCATTTTCACGAGCAAGGTCGTTTCGAAATGTGTTCATTCTGTTGTTGAAGGACCAATTCAAAGAAAATGGCAAGTTATTCACTCAAAATATTACATTGAGGGAAGTGACCTGAAATTTTATTTGTTTGTTAAATTTAATGATGTTAATTTTATAGTGTGTACATTTCATAGTGTATAAATTTTATTTTTATTTGTGTATTAAATTCTATTTATTTTCTTCTCAAATTAGTATTTATTTACCTATGCCTGTTCCACATTTATTTAGCATTTTCACAAGCAAGGTTATTAATAAATGTGTTCATATCCATTCTTGAAGGGAAGGACCAATTCAATGAAAGTGGTAAGTTATATTCACTCGCGAGCAAGAAAGGCTTTATTTATTTATTGTGGCAATTTTTTTTGTTTGTTGGTTTTTATAGTTTATTTTTAGTGATAGATTTTTGAACATGGATTGTAATTTTCAATAATAAAGGTTATTGATATTTTGTCCTGTTATTGATCGTGTTGGTCAACATTATCATGAATGTTATTGATATTTTGAATTGATTTATTCTTAAATTATTGTATTTGGGAATAATTAATTATATCAAGTCCCATTATTCATACATTTTGATTTGTTAGTGTCCTACAGAGAATTTGAGTTAAAGAAAATTAGTACATTCTGCTGTGATAAAACTCTTAAATTACAATATTGAATTAGATGCAGTGGCTAAAAATTTTATAAATAAAAAAAAGGAACTTCCAGTATAAATAAAAGAAAATTGTAATTAAGGGAATTTTAAAAATATTGAACTCCGTGCGAATTATTCGCACGGGCACTACTAGTTTTAATTAATGCACCCAGTTTTGTCTATTTTCTCTAACAGTATGCACTAAAAAATACAATTATGCATTTGTATGAATAATTACTCACTTATGTACGTTTTGGGTAACATAGTTTCTGATGTTTTATTTGCTTTTGGAACTCAGTTTATCGGTTACGAACGTAGACAAGCTACTCGTCTTCTGTTACTTGTGTCTGGCCGCTGTATTGTGAAGTTAAAAGGCTAATTTACCGATTACAATAGTACCAGCGCTATTAAAGTAAAATTTTCCTATCAGTGGCATATGCTCATTGGTCAATGTCTGCGAGTGATGAATTGCAAATCCTTGTTAAGTAACTCTTAAAACTCGTCAGCCAAGTATATTTTTCTCTTTCTTGTCTGTGTGTGTGTCTCTATTTCTTAAGTTCACTTCGTTATTTCCACGCTCGTTCCAACAGGCGTTAATCTCCTCTCTGGATGTGACTGCCCGAGATACATCGCGCTCGTTTCATTACCAAAATGATTGAACTAGGCTGCGTATGTTTCGCTGCTAGTGATGAGATTCGGCTTTAGCATCACGGCCTTTTCGTTGGCGCTTCTGAATCCCCTCTTCAAAATATCTTTCCTTTCTTATTCCCTCAGCTCCGTTCTTTCGGTAGCAGTGATGGGAATCTCAGCGGTCACGTGCCACTGCAAGACTGCCAACAGGCCCTATGCAAATTACGCTCTGATACAGCACGTCGACATAGCAGGTAGCGAGAATTTGGTTGTACTCGTAAGTACTGAAGAAGAGCTCCGAAAGTGCTGATGTTTTCCTAATATCTGTGTTATGTAGTATATTACTAATATGTACTCCCACTAAGAATATAAGTTCCAAGACCGCAACGCGATAATTAAATACAATTTTCATGTGGATACGTGTGACAAGACGAGTACGTAGTAGTGGATGAGTTACATGTGGTAGGAAATAATTGAAACTCATTTTTCTGTAGAAAGACTTTAAAAAAACCTAAGTTATCATATGTCAAAAAGAAGCGGCGAATAAATTAAGTTAGATATGATCATTTTATTATCCATTTTTTCACATGTATGGACAATTCAAATTAAACCAGATATTGACCTTTCTCTTTTTCATGTTTCACATGTTTGTTTTATTTTTTATTTATGACTGTCAGAGCAAGCAACGCAAAATTGGTAATTCTCAAAGAAGTTACCCTACATATCAACATTGTAAATTAGAATATGTAGTATTAATTATATAATACCGTGCATATTATACCTTTAAAGATTTTGTTAAACAAGAAACGTGATCGCATCCGCATTCCCACCTGGAAAATGTGCTACTCTTTTGAACCCTATGCCATAATTGGATTATCGTGATATTCAATCATCGTTTAAGGCATTTCATTCATCATCCATATATACACTAATCTATACACTAATAAATTCAGAAGTGGTGGCCACTTTTCACTTTTACACGGCGAGCACATTTGGGTTATTAGATTGTTGCGTTGTACGAAGAAATGGGATGCACTCTAGAAAACCAGACTCTTTTACAGGACCATCGTTTCTCATTAATTTTCTTCTTCGGAAAGAGTTCTTTTTTTGCACACTCATATCGAGGGTTTCCCAAAGTATTGCAGAACGGGGCCAATGTTTCAGTCTGCTCACCCTCAATCTTTTAGAAATATTTTTAATTACATGCTGTGAATAAGTATTGAAATCAATGTCAAGCGATCAATGTGGTAATCGATTTGAATACATACAATTACAAAAATCATAACTTTGCGGGAGACTAGATCTGTTACTGCTCATAATTATCATTTGGTATTCAGTAAACCCGATAGCAAAAAAAGTGCAAAGAACTTCGATGCAACAGACCCAGTATTAACAAAGGAATAAAACAACGCACACATATTGTAGGTAACGATGTTAAAAAGATCTCAAACTTTACATTCCAACACATCCTTCATCTTCAGAGCTATATTGCGCTACCCCACGCAAAATTGCTCAGTGGAGATCACGGTATCTGTAAGAATAGTGAATACAAGATCTATAACTTCGTCCCCCCACCCACACGAAAGGTAGCACCGTATTCGCAAAAAGGCCAACGTTGATATTTTTAGGCAGCGACAGCTTTACAACGCCCAAAACACGACTGGCGTGCGCGCTGCAGCATTCGGAAACTTCACATCAGGATGTTCTGGGGCAGGACGGACGGCGCGCTGCGCCAGGTACAGGCGTTGTTCCCGCGATAACGAAAAACCCGATACCTTTAAGGCTAGTCGCAAAATAAGACGCAGGCACCTGACGTGACGCAGGGTGACTCGTGGTGGTTTCTGCTTATTGGGCGCGCGCTAGTGCGCGGGTCCAATAAGCAGTGGTTCGCAGAAACTTCCCATGAGTCACCCTGCGTCACGTCCCGGACCTGCGTCCCATTTTGCGACTAGCCTTAGAGGCGCGCCCTTTTGGCACACCTCGATGCCGGGGCTGGGCATCGCTTCACCCTGTGACTGTCCTCGCCGGCGAAACATAGGGAAGAGATGCTCTGTTATGTTGCTAAAAGCATAAGGAGGGCGTGTTGGGCAGCGAATGTATTTGCGTCACAATAAAGCTGTGTTCTCCGATTACAACGTAAGGGGAACTGATCACAGTTACCCAATAGAAAAATTCGATATAACATTTTAAGATGCACCGAAGCTCATGATAGGATAACTGCGTCCCAGCGGTTCGCTGTCAATTCGCACTACACTTAAATCGGAGTATAATACCTCTGGTAAGAGGACGGGCTGGTCACCCGTTCGTCTTTTTCCGGTGCCGACGTCCTCTGGCAGCTCTTCATAAATAAAAAAAATCGCCGTTTACCGGCACACGATTACATAACTTTTTCTTCTTGGGAAGAACTTCGTAGGGTCAGAAAGAAAAATGATAATTCTCTCGTCGTTTGGCGCGAAATCAATTATGTTTCTCATTGCCCATTGCGCAACTGTTTCCGAAAGGCGTACCTCGTGCTAGTCGGCAGATATTTCACTATTGAAGAGTTCACGAGGAAGGTTTGCGCGCACTATGTGCATATTTCATTGATCTCTCCTTCGGTTAGTTGTGGTAGGAATAGGGACGGTGTTGTTATTTTGTTAACAATAATATCAAATCAAATCTGTAGTTCAATTACCGATACAAATAAATTTTCCATACTCGAGAGCGACAATTTCTAGTTTTCAATTGTTGCTAACCACGCTTTTTGGTATCATTTTTCATCAATCAGCTGTGTACAAAATCAACTTATCGCAGGCAGTTTTTACTCTTTTCTGAGCATTATTACGTGTCAGAAGGGGTTCAATTGGTGTTGCTCCGAATTCAGCGTGCTGCACTGTACAAAATTGGTTGTCATGTTTTCTCAGCCTTTCTGTCTCTGTGGTACTCTCCGCGTACGGGTTAAAACTTGTAGTATAATCGTTTTTAACTTCTGAAAGTAGAGATTTCCATCCAAACGCCAATTCGTAAACTCACCATTGCCAAAAACATGCACATTCATTTCATCTAGGTATCGAGTCGTAGGGACGGTGTATTTTCAACGTAGGCCGTCACCGTCGCTCGCCGGATCAGAAGTAATAGCTGAAGGAGGTCATTTGCCTTCATCTGCATGACTAATTCCCATTCTTAATCCGCCCAGCGCGGCTGGCAGCGGACGCGGGAGCGCTCTGCCTGCGGCGCAGGCCGGCAGCGGCGCGGAGGGGCGTGGGGCGGCGCAGCGCGAGCAATCGATGCAGGGCGGGCGCAGCGCAAGCAGGAGATCCCCCGAAGGCAACGCAGCGAGAGAAGCAGCCACGGGGATGAATCCCCCGGCCAAGCGCCCCACCGCGCTGCTCTTCTAGGATGTTCAAGCGCAGCGGGGCGACGCCACGCACTCGGTAACTCGACGAGGCTGCTAGCAAAAACTGCCTATCTCCAAAGCCGGATTTAGGTACTGCGGGGCCCCAAGCACCTTCCCCTCCCAAAAATCTTCCAGATTCACTAGAAAACAAACACTAATTATAATTGAAATGTAAAATACAAATCAAAAATAATTAAAATTGTTAATACTTTTTCCCACAGTAGTCTGTGTAATTAAAAATTATATTTTCAAATACGAAAGTTTTTGACTTTTGTTTCAAATATTTAATGATTTTGTTTGGGGACGTGGGGCCAACCACGGATGGGGGCCTCTGAGCTGTATATTTTGCTTGAAGGTAAATCCGGTCGGTAAATATCGGAATCCTTAAAATTTTCAGTACCATAAAACCACAGTAAATCTTCCATACAAAATATTCCATTGACTTGCCTAAATCACCACAATCCTCAAGTTCAACCATTAATAGAGAAAAATGCAATGTACTATACATCACAAGCTTGGTTGTTAATTGTGAACTGTAATACTAAGAAAAAGAGTGATACTAGTCCACATACACCCAACCAATGTATAATGCAGTAAATAGATGCAGTACAACTTTCAAAATATCACATGTTATTGCACTGATGAGGCAGTTACTATATGCAAAATAAGAGTTGGAAGAAATCAGAAACTAACTTTTGGAAAAAGTGAGACGCCCCTTCCGTACCGAAATCGACAGTTCATTTAAGTCGAAACAATGAGCATAATTCAAAAACAAGTCATCTGTATGGAAATTGAACAAATTATTCTCATTTCAATAAAAATAACTTGGCTTTGCCGTAACGGATTAAAGAATACGAAAATAAGCGAGAGGACAGAAATACGTTTACTATAATTAATATACCAACACCACGACTTTATTTATGATAAGTTCTTTAACACTAATAAATATTAACT
Source organism: Teleogryllus occipitalis (assembly GCA_011170035.1). NCBI lineage: Eukaryota > Metazoa > Arthropoda > Insecta > Orthoptera > Gryllidae > Teleogryllus > Teleogryllus occipitalis. The sequence goes on along the minus strand of BLKR01004498.1, from coordinate 19,547 downwards.
TTTTCGACTCTTTTCGTTAAGGTTTTCTTCGCTTTCTTTTCTTCTACAAGAATATGAAATGTACGTACTTTGCAAAGATTCCACAAGATAATTGCAAACTATCTTTACTCCAGAAAATTTTACACGACATTACTTTCGACAATCGCCTGTTGCTTTACAAGCAGATGCAGGTGCTCTTATGAATATGTTGAAGAGACATGGGGAAGGGAAATCAAGATTTGTTGCAGGGGAATATGAAGAAACGTCAGGGCAAACGAAAGAAGAAATAGCTATGAAAATTATGAGGGGAAATATTTCGAATGTGCCAAATAAGTCTTTCAAATGCAAATGTAAATGCCAATTGCCACAAATTGGTAATCTTTTACAATAAACATAACTATTATTTGAAAACTTGTATTGTTAAAAAACAAATTTCTGATCAAAATACATTTTTAACAATTATTGTTCTTCTTAATACTAGGCTATGGAATAATGCTAAACACGGAATAACCGTACTTGTACGCCATTGCATTCCGGCACTACTGCACTTCCTGAAAAAAAACTTCAAGTTTGATATTCCCTAACCAGTGAATATAATTTCTTCAACCTAAATGAATATAATTTCTTATGAATATTTTCTCACGCACCCGCGTCATAATGCTAGAAGACTGACAAAACCGGTTTCATTCTGATCAACATTGGTTCTGGGAACAAAGCAAAAAGCACTTTTGAACTGCTAAAGCCAAACGGCGTGAGAAATTTCCTGCCCGCCCCTCCACGGTGAGTCTTTCTGCGGTGCGTTCACCAACCGCGGTGGCGACCGACCGTGGCTGTATTCGGTATGTTTTGGGCCTTCCGCGGCTGCCCGGTTCCCAGGACTGGTGCGGTGCCGCCTACTCGGGAACCGCCGCCGGTAGGTAGAAGGCAAGCAGAAGGCAGGCAGGTAGGCAGGCTGGCCGGCCGGCTGGCAGGCTAGGCTGGCTGGGTCGTTCGCTCGATAGGTAGGTAGCGCTCCTCCTGCTCCTCCTCCTTCCCTACTACACTGCCGCCGCCGCCGCCGCCGGCCCGCTTGCTCGCTCGTTGCCCCTGCGCCCGCCGGCTGTCCGGGGGAAACTCGTCCCAGGGACGCACGCCCACTGTCCTTGACAGTCGTGCTACCCCACGGTCGCGGAGACAGGTCACTCACTCTCTTCCTTTCAACAGGTGACGGGGCAGCAGCAGCAGCGGCGGCAGCGGCGGCGGCGGCGGCGGCGGCGGCCCCCGTTCGCCGCCTACAGGGATGCGCGGAAGGGGGAAGACGCACTAAACCTAGCGGTTCCAGCCTGCGCTCCCGCGAACCACTCTTCCTCATAAACACTGCAGCTCCGGATAACTGCCGCTGGCTCCCATTTAGAAAACAGATTCATGGAAATATTGACTCAATACACTGCTGCTGGTGCAAATAAATGCTGCGTTAACAGTTGCATGAAACGCTATGTCAAAGCTTGCATTGCAAACATCTGATAAGTTTAAAGAAGGAAATCTCTAACTTTTAGTAAAATTTGGAATGATGTGTATTGCTTATACTCGCAAAGCTAACCCAACGCGAATGAAAAACTGTAGTCTACCATGTTTAAAGTTATCTATAAATTACTTTGTACATTGAATATAATTGTAATTAAAATACATTAACTTTACACGCACTTAATTGCATTTTACAAGATAGGGGATAGAGAATTCATTGGATGTCAATTAGCGAAAGAACGAATATTTAAAGGAAACAAGTAAACTAGATAACCAAAGTTTAAACTTGCACGTTTTGGAGTACACATGTATTGCGATTACTCTTGATTCAGTGTTAAAATTATATAAATAACCCAATATTTTGAATAATGTATCAATTTCTTTTGTTCCTAAAATTACCGAAAATAATTTATTATTGCATTAAATTTATTTTTAGAGGAAAATTGTTGGAAACAATTCTAAAGTTCTAGGTTCACACTTCGATCCATTCTCAAAACAATATTTGATTTCCTCTCTGATTTGGGTGACACCAAGTCGGAATTTTTCAAGTCATTTTTGTAAATATATTTTTATCATTTCATATCAATGTTAATTTTATAAAGAGTTGTGCAAACATTTGCTTTTTTACTCTAAATTATGATTTTTTGTCAACAAACGTGTATTTTTATAAGTAATGAACAACTAATGGCGTGAGTTTATTTGCACTGACCTGGATTTGTAACATAACACTCGCAATAGAGCGTACTACTAAGGTCATCTATCAAATCTTTGTTAATTTTCTCTAAAGAGCTTCAAAACGCAAAAAACAACTACGTATTTCATCATAAGACATGATTAAGGCGGGTTCCAAATACTATCACATTTAAATTCTCCATTTCCTCCTTCCTTTCCCCTTGCGGAATTCGCAAAATGTTGCAGGTATCTTCATATCCTATTTAACAAGCCCTTAAGTTTCAACTACGGCTTCAGCATGTGCATCTTTCAGACTTGTCACTTTTTCTTCAACCTGCGAAATTTCTTTAACAGTTCGAGACAAAGAATTGTTAAATTCTTTCGAGCCTTTATAGCCTTAATCAAAAACAGAAATTTGAAGTACTATGTATATTGAAGTATCATTCAACAGTTTCTATAGAATTTCAATTGAATTTTTGTTCGGGTCATAAATAACAGATATGCAATCTTCAAAATTGTATTAACAGCATTCAACTACGTCCCCCATCGCTTTACCACTGGGTGCCAAGGGAATGGAAATATCAGGATCCTTTGTCTTGAATAAATCAATCTTAGCCGGAGACTTTGCGCATACTTTCTATTTTGGAGGAATTCGAGTAAGTACGCGTACTTTTTCACAAACTGTATCAGGTGAATTATGTCACACGAATCACTTCGAGATAAGTCGTTACCAGCCCATCTACTACCTTCATGTACGCTGCTGCGTCTGTTAGGAAAACTAAAACCTGGTCTTACTTTACTTCCTTGAGCCAAAACAAGTGTATAGACTCAAAAAGCGTTGCAACGGTAAAATTTGCGGCAGTCATTTGCTCGCTCGCCAGATTGATTGATTAGCGTTACCGGGCGAGTCAACTGCTAAGGCTATTTGTCCAGTAAGTATAGTTCATGTTTCACCGCGGGAGGTAGAGGTGATCTTTCCCCGTTGAATGACGAAATCCGGCGCCCGCCGGCCTACACGTTGGCTTGCGATGTTTACCCAAACCAGGTATCTCCCAGCAGCGGGGCACCGCCCCAGCCGAAACAAGCTCTAGGCTCGCGACACGTGTGATAGTTCAATGCGTGAGAGGGTAAGTAAGGGGTTCGGATATGACAAGGAAGGAGGAAAGATCGTGCTACATCCGTGGCCCATTTTCTTAGGTTACTGCAACGCCATTTGCCAGGTATTGATCGGAGAAACAACGGAAATCTACTGATCAGAGCAGCTGGCCGCCAGAATTCTTCTCCAGACAGCAGCTGAATTCGACAGAGCTATCTAGCTACTGTCGAAAATCTTGCTACCGACGGACTCTAGAACCTCCTGCTCAGAGGCACTGCAGTGACAATTAATGCCCTGAGCCTCCTAAGCTGGTCGCTCGCCGGCAGGAAGCATTTTCTTTCATATTCTTCGAAGGCACTCAGAACACCAATGACATTTCCATTTTCTTCCACTAGAGTAGGTTGTTTCAGCGATGCACACACATATTTTCTCTTCTTGACGAACGAGCATATTGTATGGTGTCTTCGTAGCACTGAGAAAGAGAGTTCTTTCACAGAGCCGATTCATCAGGGGATTCAATGTTCATGTATTTGAAAGGAAATATTTTTAATGAAGGTTTGTTTACCTTAAAGAGTGGTGTGTCATCAGAAACAAAAGCACGACACAAATCTGCACAATACACGGAGAATTTTGAAACTGTTCTTGTGCTGGCAGGATTAGACACACAAACAAATGATTGGCCACCTTTCGCAAGTTTTGCATTCAATGCATGTTTGTTAAGGCTAAAAAGCTGAGTAACTTGGTACTCTGTTCGACCAAAACACATATTCGTTCGGTCGACAAAATGTTTCTATCTCAAAGTTCCGCAATGTTTTTGTTCAAGCGGTTCGAAGTCTTGGCCTTTCGGTACCTTTGAAGGCATGGAAAGAGAGGAAACACAAACTCGGTGCCTCCTCTACTGAAGAAATGTCTCACTTCGTAAAAAAAATAACACTACACGAGTATTAACGAGTGGCCCACAGAAAGCATTGCCTTCGCAAGGCGGTTGAAAGACTGTCTCCCGATTTCCATTCATTTTAAACAGAAACTGAACCCCAGCAGGGCAAACTGTAGAGCAAATCTGGAATTATGCAGGAGCTCAAACGTGCCAGATGCCAGGATATCTGAAAACGTCTCGACTGCAATCCTGATTCCAGGAATTGGTCCGACACTGCCGCTGTGAGATCCCGGCCAGTGGCATCCTTCTCGGGAAAGGTGCAGAGAGCCCGCGCGTTCCGAATTCCAAAAACGAGCCCTACATTGCAGTTGCACGAGGCGGCTATTATGTTTTGTTTCGACCTATTATCTGGAATGTACTTTCATAGATGAATGCTCTGATAAATAATTGAAACTGAAATTGCGACAATACATTTTGAAGTATGAATTCATAAAAAAAGAATAAATCCAAATCAACTTCCAAAACGTGCATTTTCAACAAAAATTCAATATATTTTTTTTTTCAATATCAAAATTGCGATGTGTATTAGGTGAAATAAAATTACAAATGTCTGGGATCAGGTTGACGTAAAATACATTTTCCCCGAAACCTGTAAATCTAAAATACGTATATGCTTAACTAAACATCCTTCTCCTAGTTATAACAGCGTATCTGTTAGTAGATCGGCCAACACGCACATAAAAGGCCCATTCGTGGCTAGAATGTTCTTCGCATGGGGAATTAAATTTTTAGTACCCATCTTACACACCTTGCATAAAGGAATGGAAATTGTAGCTATTACATTTTGAAGTAAATTTCATTCAAATTAAATTTCAAAATAAATTGTACTTCTGTTATAATAGAACGAGAATTATGCGTGTAAAAATGTTCAATATCCAACATTTGCAACCAGCAATATCACCTCAAAACAATATGTCTCGGGTCCAAATCAGTTCCTTCAGTTAAAAACAAAATGATTCAACACTGAAGTTTCATTAAGTACACAGAGCGTATCATTCTTCGTATCAGGTTAGTACCTTATCACGGTTGATGTAGACTTAAAAGAGATTTCAATTTTCAATTTAACCGAAATAAACTATATTACAATTTAGTTATTTAATCTTTTCAACGACCAGGAAATAGTAAAGAATTTATATTCAGTTTCAGCTTCCTTTTCACAGGGACATACATGTTAAAGAGTATAAATAAAAAAAATTTCAAATGCAGATCTAAATTCAACAGTTGATTAAAAAAAATATTTTTCTTTTGTTCTAATAAGCATAGGTCAGAGTTTAAATGTTTGTTAGAACAGAAGAAAAAAATCTCCATCAACTGGCGGACTAATATTTTGTCCATTTTTTACTAATACTCTTTTAAACTGACACCCCATTATATATTAAGATTTTTATATTTAGATGTATTTATATTAAGATCAAGAAGTTTACATCTATTCTGAATGCAACTAATGAAAACTGTTTGCTTTCTTTATTGATCAGACTGCACCAATATAAAATACAAAGCAATCGAAAATGTTTCTTTCGTCATCTGCACCCACACCTCAAACATACAACTATATCTCATAACTATGGGGCGGATTTTAAGGAAATGTCTTTTTTTTCTTTTCACTTTAGAACAATGCCGTTTAGTATAGAAATTCATTGTATGTTATGACAAAAGGAAATGACCCATTTTTATACGTCATTATTTTGCATTTTTGTCGATTTCGACTAATAAGTCATTTTCTTACCTTTTTCCGTCAATTTAATGCATTTTTGATTTCATCGCTTTTAATGTCATTATTAACGGTACTTGCTTAAAATAATATTTACGAGATGCAAAAAACGTTTTTCACGGAATTACTCAGTAGCCTTTTCTATTTGTTCGCTCAGAAATTGTTTTGACAGCCGTTGTGAGTATGTACGTACTAGTCTTGTGTCATATCAGCGCCATTGCAGGTTCGGCCGATTTCGGGATAACTGAAGACAGATTTCCTTCCTCATCCTTGTCTCCTCTTCTCCCCTTGCATACTTACATGCACTACACTATGACATGTCGAAGATTATAGTTTGTGCCGGGTAGGGTGGTCAATGGCAGGGGGATATACGTGAAGGAGGCAAACCTCGCAAGCCATGTAGGTCGGGGCTGGACCACGCGTTCCAGCACCACATGCACTACACTTACGGAATCTCGCAATGTTATAACCTAAACAAACACCGGGAGCGGTAGCTCAGTGCATCAACTGATGTCACTGCAGCGCCTCTGACCGAGAGGTCCCAGGTTCGAGTCCTAACGGCGGCAGGATTTTCAACACTAGCTTTTCAGCTAAGTCGAATTCAGTCGCTGTCTGGAGGAGAATTCTAGCGGCCGGCTGCTCTGATCGGTAGTTTTCTGTGGTTTCTCCGGTCAACACCCGGCGAATGCCGGAGCAGTACCCTGACAAACGGACCCCGGGCCGCCCGCAATCTTTCCTTCCTCTTCTGTGTCCTATCCTCTTCCCTTACACACATTAACATGCACTACACTACCTCATATTCCGGAAGTCCGGTCGGGAGCTTAGAGCTTGTCCCGGCTGGGGCGGTGCCTCGCTGGTGGGAGAGTCCTGGTTAGGGGGAAACCCCGCTAGTCGGCTGTAGCTCGGCGCCGGATCTCGCCATCCTTCTGGGGAAGATCATTGCCATCTCCAGAGGAAAACATGCACTACACTTACGGGACTAATGACCGAAGCTGTTGAAGCGCCCGGAATCACTAACAACCAACCAACCTATAACCTAAACAGTTGACTCGCGCGGAAACAATAATTAATCAAAACCAGTGTCACCCTATAATGTTTATACACACTACCTCTATGCTTAAATACTCTGTTCCCATCGACAAGCTAGCGCATGTTAGAAGAAAAATCAGTGCATTTTAAGACCATCATTGATTTTTTGTTGCAACCTCAGTTCAAAAAAAATTGTAAACAACGTATTTTTCATAATTCTTTTGAAATAACGTACTATTCGCGTGATATACGCACGTTTGGAAAAAATTACAATAACAATAATTATACATTACCAACATTACAGAATGATTTCCCAACCGCCTTCATACGGACGCCATGTTGCAATGCAATGCAATGCAATGCAACGCCAATGACCACACAGAAGTAAGCTTTGTAAGACTGTTCCCGATTTTAGGATCCAGCCAGATTATTAGAGAGTTATTTTAACACGCAACCAATTAAACTCTGTGCTCAAAGGTGGAGACATGCTTGGTCGCGCACGGATTGTGACGTACTTTCCAAGCATTTTGTTGGCGAGATACAAAAAATTTACTCCGGAGAATCATTTACAAAATGTCTACTCACATTCGTCTTAGAGCTGAAAATCATCCTTTAAACCCGATTTACACGCTTCTTTTTGTCGAATGATATTCGAAATTTTAGCGAACGCGCAGAGCGGCTCTACCACCTGAGAAGCCGCCATGGATATACGCGTGTTCGCTAGAACTCCCAAAATCGTTCGTCAATAGGAAGCGTGTAAATAGGATCTTCTAGTAATTAAACGCTTATCAAGTCGACTCCCGACACTGGCTTCGTTTATAGTTTAACAGTAAATAACTAGCACCGACAGAAGTGGTACGGCGGAAAACGCGCGTAACCAAGGGTTGTTCTTTGACACCAGCGAAGGATTGAGCACGGATTTACTAAACTTAGTTGATTTAAGAATAAATAATAGCAACGAGCGTTATAGACAAAATCTGATAACCAGAAATATTCGCTGCCGTGAAATGGAAACAATTTTGCATCAAAAACGAGCTATAAATTTGATATAATATTCCTTTTGTCAAAATAACCACACTCCTCATTCCTCTCTCAACTAACGAAACGAGGGCTCAAGCAAACGTATCTCGTGTGGAAACAACAGTATGCTACATCAACATTTTATTGTACTGCCTGGTCGAATAAGGCTTATTTTTGGTATTGGAGCTCCCCATTGCAGAACTATGTCCTCCTCTCCTCTCAGCATGTGACCTTGAAGTGCAGCCATGTTGAAATTGGAGTATAGGTAGACACTTCATGAATCGGTACTCAAGGAAACTCTGGACAACGGTAAACAAGGGTATACAGGCTCTGCCATACCCTTGCCGGCCGCTCGCGTCCCTCGAGGGGCAGGAGCAGGAGCAGCAGCAGCAGCAGCAGCAGTACCTGCTAGGGACGTTCTCACGACGCAACAAGAGCTAGTCTACCTAGTAGTACGAGTAGACTGAGTTACCTAGTCACCCGTCAATGAGACATTATTTACCTACAAGCAAAACAAAACAAGCCGTTGCTTAGTATTCCCACGGCCCGGAAAACTTCAATAATAATAATAATAATAATAATAATAATAATAATAATAATAATAATAATAATAATAATAAATAGTTTTATCAGAAATAGAAATGTTAACCATAGCCTTAAAATTATATAAGCAATTTGTTAATTTTCAATTGTACAAAAAAATATTTTATTATCGAGTTGATTTTTGTAAATACTAAGGATTTTTCCGCGCGGGGGGGGGGTCATCATTAATTTGTGTTTGGTGGCCCAGAGAACCTTAATCCTGTCCTGCACGTCCACGTTGCATTGTTACAGTTTCTGTTTGGTTCTACATACGAGTACATTTACGAACAGTTTTTTACAGTAATCATTTTCGATAAAAAAACACAGGATCTCTAAAGTTTTATTTTAAAAAATCAGTCATTTTCCTTACAACTTGAAATAACGTTTCTATGTTCTTCAAAACAAATATAAATCATAATACGGAAATTAATTTCAGGCTTGCACGATTACTTTCTTCCAAGCGCCTGCCTTCTTCCTTACCGGAATTCTCCCTCGTAGACAAATTAGCATTCGCGTTCAGTGGATCGGGCTGGCGCTTCGGAGCACAGCCACTACCTGCCCTGTGCTCGCCAGCTGCGAGGCGGCCCGGGGAGCGCGACCTTGGCCAGGCCTGTGCCACACTCTAGAGGGTGGGTTCGTACCCTGCCTCACCATGGAGAAAGCAGCAGTAAAGCAGTGTTTCGTAATATCAAAATATTGCTATGGACTTATTACTTCAACGTCACCCATAAAACGAAGTATCATTTTTCTGATCTCCAACATTGGTTCAGGCACACAACTCACATTATAGTGATCAATGTTGGGAGAATAAAAATTCAAAATTGGGCACAGTATATTGAAATAGTGTTTCAAGGCGTATTACCATCCTTAAATATTTTTAGAACAAGTTGTTCATACTAATATAATTAGATTTGTTTCATGATTTAGAGTCAAGTTTTGGCCTCCATTTTAATATAATTGACGGAAATGGGATGTTTTGGCCGTCCTTGTTTTCGATTTTTGTATTTTAATTTTTTTAACGTTCATACCCGCCTAAACCGTTCACAGGGTTTCCCTTCCAAATGAATGGCTATTCCCCGCATCCCATGCGAATTAGAACAGGATATTTTAATTTTGGGGGATACTGTTCATGAGCCACTAGGACATGATTCACAGATCTACATTTGGTGATTTACAGTTGTTTTGAATACATTGCATTAGGAAATAAATCCCAAGCTTCAACAACGGTGTACGTAAGATTGAAAAAAGAACTTCTACCATTTTCAAAATTCCAGACATTTTAATGAAAATCTGACCTATACCATTTGCTCGCCTCTAATCGAAAAAAATTCAGAAAAAATGTTAAGTTTTTTTTTTTTTTAAATCTTGACTGCATTCCATTTTTAAGGAAGTTGTTACTATTTGATTCACAATTTCGCGAAAACTTCTCACATTTTTAAGAAAAAAATGTACGTATCAAATGAAGATATATAATTTTAGAGAATAAATGTAATTATGAAAAAAATCTCTAGCCTCAATAAACTGGGAGAGGATTAAAAAATCAGCTTTGCAATTATTCGAAAATTAAGGTTCAATAACAATCTGATCTCTACCGATTTTTGACTGACCTTCCCTCCATTCGGGGAAATTATTTGAAGACAATTGGAGCAATTTTTTGAGAAAAATTAGAACATGTCACAAGGAGCTTAATGTTAATTTCTCCCAAAACTAAAAAGATTTTCAAAATACGTCGGGCCTCCAGTGCGACCCGATCGATCGGGGAATATGCATCAAGGAGAAAATCCTGAGAACTGTTTATGGGCTAGTGTCGTTCACAGAAAGGACGATTCAGATACGTTAAAAAAAATTCGGAATGAAGGACCATCATATCGTTTTCTCCCCTCAAAATTTAGCTTTAATTTTGTTCCGCGTTGTATAACTCAATACTACAAATATATTATAAGAGAATGTGAAAACAGTAAAGATTAGGAGAGCAATGGAACGAGGGGCATGAAAGGAAAAGTAATTTGTGAGAAAGGAGACTTCGCTAGGGTTGTCAGCAAATTTAATATCGTTAATTGACAGTGACAAAGACAAAAATGGAAATCACGAACTGCAAATATTCATACAGAAAATGCACTACTGCTAATATCGAGGATGACAATTAGGAAAATACGGCCATGAACAGAACCTTAAATCGTATCTATCGTAAGTTCTGTTCGAAAAAAAAAAAAGGTCATAATTGAACGTGAAAAGTCAACGTAAGAAAAAGTTAACCTAGCTCACACTGTTGATAGGAGGGTTTAATATTCTCTTCTCTTCGCAAAAAATCTCTAAACTTAAAAAAAAGTCGGCTAAAACAAATTAATACATTTATCTTTGGAAGACACGTTTTATATGGAGTATAATCTCGCCAGGATTTCCTGAATACGTCATCTAAGCACAACTTAAAGTTGAATAATTTTGTTTTCAGGATGGTAGTTGTGTTTTATTGTTCGGCAACTGCGCAACCAGGAAACAAAACATATGATGCCTCGCATACCGCATAGAGCGATGGTAACCACATTGTGTGATGCAGCACGAAAGAACGCATTAGCAATAGTAAAGCTATGCGACACGAAATACACCGAACGCGCGATAGAGACGCATTATGCTGTTTACCTGGTGTTACCACACAGCAAGTGTCTTACCTTCAAACCATTCATTACTGAAGGAATCTTTTCCGTTGTAGCGAGTTTATTTAACCTCTTGATATGTTCTCTCGGCAAATGTAAACTATAAATAGTTGTTTTGTTGTTAGATATTCCGTTATTAGTCCCGTAAGTGTAGTGCATGTTTTTTCATCTTCACTGCGAGATCCGGCGCCAACCTATCGTCGGCTAGCGGAGTTTCTCCCAACCAGGTATCTCCCACCACCGGGGCACCGCCTCAGCCAGGACAAGCTCTAACCTCCCGACCGGTCTCCCGACATGTGGTAGTGTAGTGCATGTTGAAGTGTGTGTAAGGGGTGAACATAGGACAAGGAAGAGGAAGGACAGATCGCGCGCGGTCCGTGGCCCGTTTGTTAGGGTACTGTTCCAGCATTTGCCAGATGTTGATTGGAGAAACCACGGAAAACTACCGATCCGAGCAGCCAGCCTCTAGAATTCTCCTCCAGAAAGTGAATGAATTCGACCTAGCTGACAATCTAGTCGAAAACCTTGCTAATGTCGGGACTCGAACCTAGGACCTCCCGGTCAGAGGCACTGCAGTGACATCAGTTTATGCACCGAGTCATCTCTCCCGGTATAAATAGTGGATAAGCTACATACTAGAAATGTTTTATTTGCAAATATTAAATCACTGGTGTATAAAGAAATATGGTAGGAATAGCAAATACCACACAATGTATAACCCTCAGAAATCTTTTTGGGCTTGATGTATTGGAAATGGTAGTATTCTGAGTGGCAAGTATCAGTTTCAGACAACAATTCATGAACAAGCATGCATTCTAAATAGTCGAGTATTAAACGAACGAGAAACAAACATAGCATGGAACAAGTTGACAAATGCTTAATACTGCCAAACACGAATTTATAAGAAACGTAAGATAAATTTTTAACTGGCAGTAGCAAAACCTTAAAAATAATTTAATGGAATAGATCCCATTGAATAGGAATAATTGAATCGAATATGAATAATTCAAATGAAGACCCAGTGTTAGTATCACAAGATAAAATATAGAAAATATTAATAATTAAGAATATCCTACAAATTTCTGGAAATCTTCGTTATCTGAGATCAATCGGAGTAATCGTACTTTTAAAAAATGCAAAGTTTCTCAAATTTATTTCGATTTTGCGCTCTGGAAATCGTCTGCCTGCTCATCTTCTCTCCTACGCCGCTCCAAGCGCATATTAACAGAAGCACATCTAAATTATTTACTTCCACGGTCCATTCACAGCAGCTTTTGTTGAATTCGAAAATCAAGCGTCCCATCCCTCGTGACCCCGGCCACTCGCCGCGTCATGGTCGAAGATTGTCCGGCTGGCCGGACACGTCACGTCGATTCGCCGCCTCCGCCTGCACCTCCACCCACCCACACCCGCGTTCCACCGGATGCGCCTCCCCTCCTCCCCCTCCCACGGCAGGTGACGCCCTCGCCTCGCCGCGCCTCGCATACGCCAGGCCCCTCGCCCGCCGCACCGGACGCACGGATTCGCTCCTCGGAATGCTTCCCGGCAGAGATGCACCGGCATGCCCACCGCGTGCACAAGCGGAACTCTCAACCATGCTAGCCTACGTCACGATGTCGCCATTTTTAAATCAAAAACTGGGAGCATAAACGAGAAGAACTCGTTTACGAAACAAAAGAGCACCGCGTGCGACAGCGTTCTCTTTGTAAGGTTCTCCACCTTCTGAGAACAAAATAAAAATTGAATAAAGTAACAACGTACTTAACGACTTACGAGTACTTCGAGTATTATTTACAATGTTATTCAATGAATGCCTAGAAACTGTGTTATGCTTTGCTGATTTTCGATTAGAATAATAGATTCCAGCTACGAAACACAACCATGTAAGGCGTCATCCTCGAAGTCACGTTTTGAGCGGAGGCTGGATGGCTCGATGCCAAAACAAGAACAGAAGGCAGTCACTGATACGTCACGTCTTTCGGACCACTAATCAAAATAGATCATTTGATATTACGAAATTGAATGTATGTAAATAAAAACTCTCTAGCACATCCGCTTTTGGCGTTACGTGGTATATGAGTGCTTACGCCAGGTAGGGTCTGTCGAGGTAAATAAAACTTGACAGGAGAACAAAGTGGTGGGGGAAGCGTGGGAATTCAGGTGCATTGAACGGTAAATCCAAACTCGCTGGATCTCAGTCTACACTGTTCCTGCGCAAACTGCTTTGCAAATGTATTTGCAGTAGCATAGTGCGATCTTATTAAATAATCAAACAACATTGTTACGCCGGTCACTTTACATTTTTCTTTGTCTCCCTATACTTTAAACTCTCGCTACGGCTGCAGCCCTCTGACTTGAACATTACTACAAACGATATAACAAATTAATACACGCTCTACCTTAACAATATAATATTACATATTATCACGAAAAAATGAAATCTTTCATTCAATAGGGACTTACACCTAGGTCCGAAATGTTTCCATAACTGCATTAAAAAACAGTTACTAAGTACTTTTCTTATTTTCCTTACTTTTTGACTCCATTATTAAAGACAATGGGTGAACAAATGAACAAAACAGTAATAAATGTGTGACTACAGTTCATGGTGATTAAAAACAATAAACTGTAATAATAATATATAAATAACACATAAACAGGACTAGTTAATGGCATCCTAAAAGCAAAAAAAAAATAATACTGTTCACTTGCAAAACATTAAATACTGGGTAAAAAAAAATAGAAATGAGGGAAGATGTTATCTAAACATTTTCCAACACTTCCCTTCTTAATTTCTGTTCTCCTCACTGTCTCTCAGAAACACTTTAGAATGCTAAATAGAAAAAAATGCAATTCAACAATTCACAAAGAAATAATTTTAACAAAACATAAATACTGTAATCTATGACATTATTAATAGTAGCAGAAATAGTATCAATATTTTTATATTATAATGGCATTAAAATTTTAATTGAAACAAACCCCTCAGAATGGCCAATGATTTCATTTCCAGAATAATGAAGGGTATTTATAAAGGACTACTAAGGCTTTCTTCAATAATTCTCTACAAAATTGTTTACTTTATACTTTTAGTTTCTACTGCTATTGGATCTTTCAAGAATATTCGTTTTAATAAATATTAAGATTCAGAAATCACAATGTCATGGATAGCTGATGACAAGAACTCAACAAAAATTAAAATCAACCTTTCTTACAAAACATCAACTTAGTAAAAACGAACGTTATTCTAAATGGAAAACAATAAAAGGAAATGTGGAACTATCTTGACAAAGAGAATTAAAATATTTATTGATAACAAACAATGGCAACTGCCACAGTATCTTATTTTTCTTTAGTAATTAACGAGAAGATTGTAATAAATGAACTATTTACATATTCAGCGTTAAATAATAATGATTCAAATTATTTCTAATATTGGCACTTCATTTAGAAAAAGTGTTTTTCGGAATGAAAAAGTAAAGGTTCCTTCGGCTACGAAGAGGTGTAAAGCGTTGATACTCGCATGGAAACAAAGGAAGTTTATAGTGCAAATTGAAATGAAACATAGCATAATAACATTCAATATCACGAAACAAACGTTACTCGCCAATGGTGACATACCTTGCCAAGAAATTTGCCTTTCAAGTATGTTGTCTTTCCAGACGACACTTCTATTTCTGAGGAATCGGTATCGGTACAGCCGCTGCAACTTTTGTTATTGCTATTCAAATGCTGATCTCGAAGACCAGCAACACCAGAGTCCATAGAATCTTTCTTAGATGATTTTTTGTCAACTCTCCAATCTTCGTTCGCTAAAATGCCAGTTTCCCGACACGCATGTTCCTGTTCACCGGGTGACGGACCCTCCATAGTACTGTTAAGATCCATCTCTACGTCCGATTCACGTTTGACAACTTTGGATTTTCATAACTTGTGCGTTATGATTCAACCAAGTCATTTCAGAAAATACAATTGACAGAAAAACCTCATTGCACGCATTGAATTAGAACTACAAGACATTCCACACACGCACACACTTGGCAGCACAACGCACTACCTCACACTCGCCACACTAAACCTGCTTTAAGACAACGGTTCAATTTATAAGCTGACGTATGCGGTGGTAATAAAACCTGCCGCAAGAGTTGCTACCGACACTTCTGTTAGTTCCCTGAAACGTCGCTAGAGGTCTCGCCAGCCTACGCACCTGCTCCGCAACAAAGGAAAAGTGCTATTTCTCAATAAAAAATGCACGAAGCAAGCAAAAGAGTTTCCGTGGAAAGAATAATTCAGATAAACAATTCTACTCGCGAATCAACTGCCATGATCCCATTGGAATAGAAGTTACAAAACACGGAGGAAAGGAAACGAAAAGGAAGAAACTGCAAATGATCGAAAGGGACGATGACAGTTAACTAGATGGTAATAAGGAAAGAAGTATGAGTAAAAAATACAAAAAAGGCAGAAAAAAACGAAAAAAGAGTGATAGAAGATAACAATTAAGTGGAAGGCTAGATACACCAAACAAAAACAAGTGAACAAGAAAACGAGTAGCAAGACGGGGTGAGAAAAGGTAAATAGCAGATGTAGGAAGGAGAGAGAAAAGAAAGCGAAATTAGACCATAGAAAGGGAAACTGGGCGATGAAGAAAATTTGGTAATGGAAGTAGGAAGAAAAAATGAAGATAAGTAAGACTTACTTAATCGATTGATTGATTTTTTCGTGTTTCCCGGCGCGTCAACTGCTTTGGTCATTAGTCCCGTTAGTGTAGTGCATGTTTTCTCGGGAGATGGCGGTGAGCTTCCCCCGCTGGATGGCAAGATCCGGCGCCGACCTACCGTCGGCTAGTGGGGTTTCCCCCTAACCAGGTCTCTCCCACCAGCGGGACACCGCCCCAGCCGGGACAAGCTCTAAGCTCCCGACCGGTCTCCCGGAATATGTGGTAGTGTCGTGCATGTTAGTGTAAGTGTGAGTGTGTAAGGGGAGAGGATAGGGCAAGGAAGAGGAAGGAAAGATCGCGCGCGGTCCGTGGCCCGTTTGTTAGGGTACTGCTCCGGCATTCGCCTGGTATTGATTGGAGAAACCACGGAAAACTACCGATCAGAGCAGCCGGCCGCTGGAATTCTCCTTCAGACTGCGACTGAATTCGACCTAGCTAAAAAGCGTGTCGAAAATTCTATTTACTTAAGAATATTAGGGTGTCAGGCTTCTCAATTCACTCTCTAATTAAAAATATTAAAAACAGAGCAGTTAAATGTTCACTGAACAAAAATATGTACATATATTAAACTACGCAACTACGACTTCGTGTACGCAACAAAATATTTCAAACAAACAAATATTAAATTTTGTTACCAATGTGTGGCTTAATTGAATTTTGTCAAAATTTCTAAAACTTTACGGGCTTTTCATATTTGTGAACAGTAAGTACGTCGCTATTGAGTATTGCTTAAGTAGGCTTAATGTGTCGTTAATACGATGCAATTGGTAATATATTAAGTAATAATGAGAGAAGAGAACACACACAGAAAGTTGAAACATTGGAAGGAAGACAGAAATAGTGCGGGAACAGAAAAGGGAAAAGAACAGGATAACCAAGAAATTACATCAGGGAGAACATAATTGATAGTAGTGCTAGTATAGGTGCTAGTACCCGCGCATTTTTTGCCCTCAAATCACTAGATGCGTGAGAAGTAGATGTTGATTATTTCGATGGCAGGACTGTTGTAAACAATCTGTAGCTCGTATGTATTTGCAAAATAGTTTCTACAAGAGAGGAGCGAACATTTCTCGTAATTTGATGTTGCCAACAACGCTCGTCCCTAACATTCATTCTTCTAATAGTGAGAAGTAGCTTTGAATAAAAAGAAATAACTAGCGTCAATATTGAATAAAATTTGACTTTGTTACCATATAACTAAAAATAACGCGAAAACTATTAATATTTTCAAAAAAGGGAATAGAAAATGATTTAAAGATCTAATACTGATGATTGTGACAAGAAAGAAATATCTAGCTTTAATATTGAAGGTGGAGGACGGATTCGAAAACAATTAGAACTTTTGCGATTTTCAAAAGTCCAAAGGTTGTAATGACTGACCTATGCCATATTATTAAGCAATCAGCGCACTATCTGAACAAGAAATTGAAAGAAAATATTTGAAGCCGTTTATGTTAAGTCTTATTTTCGAATTTTTAATGTCATGATTTCATCCGAAATTTAAAAAAAAAAACTGCTCAAATTATCACAAAAATGCTGCATAGTATCTAATTTCAATTGATTGATTAGGATTCCGGGCGCGTGAACGACGAAGGTCATTAGTCCCGTAAGTGTAATGAATGTATTGTTGCTAGAGATAGCTTCCCCGGTTGGCTGAGGAGATCCTACATCCGACCTACATCCGCTTGCAGGGATTTCCCTTAACCAGGTATCTGCCACCAGCGTGGTATCCCGTAGCCGGGACAAGCTTTAGCTCCCGACAAGTATGGTAATGGTGAATGTGAGTGTAAGTGTGTGAACGTGGTGAGGATATGACAATGAAGGGAAAAGAAAAATCGCGCGCGATCCGTTGTCCGTTTGCTAGGGTACTGCTCCGGCATTCGCATGGTATAGATCGGAGAAACTACCGAAAAGAGCAGCCAGCCGCTAGAATTCTTCTCCAGACTGTGATCTAGCTATCTCCTAGCTATGCAGGTAGTGTCGAAAATCCTGCCACCGTCGGGACTCGAACCTAAGACCTCCTTGTCAACCAATTCAACCTGGAGAAGAATTGTAACAACCAGCTGCACAGATCGGCAGTTTTCCGTGTTTTCTCCGATCAATGCCAGGTGAATACGGGAGCAGAATCCTAACAAATGGGCACGGACTGAGCACGATCTTTCCTTCCTCATTTTCTTCCTCTCCTCTCCCTTTTACTTACACTTGTAGTCAGTACATTAGCACATACGACGGAATACTTCTCGAGAGCTTTGAGCTTGTCCCGGTTGGGACGGTGCCCCACTGGCGGAGATACCTTGAGAAGAGACTGCTCGCAAGGTATATAACAAGCACTACACTTACGAGAGTTACATTTGCCGTTGTAGCCGTTAAGCACCAAGTAATTAATCAATATTTTGGTGAAAACTCGATTTAGGCGCTAGTGTTGCGCATAGACAGACGGACAAACGAATGGGTAGTCGTTAAAAAAATACTTTATTAGGGACACCCAAAGCGTGTATATCAACACCCAAAGCGTCAATATCTCAACATTTATTTTTGACAGCGTTACATACTTTCTCTATAATACATATATGACTAGCACTAACAAAGCGACTCTTGAAATGACGGTTAAATTCTCACCAGGGATGCACTGGTACCGGAACTGTGCACAGCAGTTCAGGAACTGATTCTTGGCTGTCTGTTGCAGTGCTCTTTTATGTTTGAGGTAACTGTGTCAGTACCAAAAATTATGGTTTTAATTTTTTAACGGAAAACGTATTGTGATGCTTATACCGTCAAAAAAGCCAAGCTACCCCATTTGATGCAAACAATGACGAATTGAAAAATGTGTTTGTTTCTGAAGAATAAACAAGATTTGAGCAGATTTTCTCGATTCCGGAAAAATTTCCTTCTGGAACTTATACCATTTCCCACAAAACCTCATTTGCGATTCGTTCCGGAACGGGAAACTGAATGCGCTCCTGGTTCTCACGCACGTGTTTCCTATTTCAGAAGAATTCTTGTTTAATACTTTTATAGCGTGTAATGATTACCAGCTACTCGTACTTTCATTTTCCAAGTGGGCATCGTAAAGATTTGCTTATGGAAGCTACCTTTTGCAACTTTCCCTCTTCTCAAACGTGAGACCCAACATTCTCAAGAGTGAGAAACACCACATAAAACCTATTGCCAGCATTTCAACATGTTAATGTATACTAAACTCGTGTGTTTGAAAGAATTTAATCATGAGCGTGCATACAGGAGACGGGGGCAAACCGTCGTGCTGCCCGGAAAATTTACAAAATAAAAAATATTAAATTCCCTTACAATGTTCAATCCCTGCTTTTTCCCTTTTTACTTTCTCGTATACATACGTAGTATAGAGAAAGTTATGTAATGCTACGGAAAATCGATTTCGAGATTTCAACGGATATACACGTTTTGGGGTCCCCTGATACCGAAAAAGTGTTTCTTTTCAAAACGTCCGTCCGTCTATCCGCCTGTCTGTCCGTCTGTCCGTCCGTCTGTCCGTCCGTCTGTCCGTCCGTCTGTCCGTCCGTCTGTCCGTCCGTCTGTCCGTCCGTCTGTCCGTCCGTCTGTCCGTCCGTCTGTCCGTCCGTCTGTCCGTCCGTCTGTCCGTCCATCTGTCCGTCCGTCTGTCCGTC